>PITA01009708.1:20000-76050 GCA_004023965.1 Spilogale gracilis
AAACAGACACAGAGATCAATGGAACAGAATAGGGAACCCAGAAATAGACCCTCAATTCTATGGTGTTAACCAGTTTTCATTATCTATGGCAAGATACAAACAGCCTTCTCTGGGATACAGCAAATTTGAAGCATGGACTTTGGATCAAGGTCTTGCCTTGTTAAAAGAAGTGACCAGGGTCACAGCTATTTCTCAAAGAATGAAGTTGTAACTCCTTATTTGGTTTCAAAGAGGAAAAGTAAGTCTCCCTTCACATGCTAAGGAAAAAAGGCCCCCTCCCCACCTTTGGTTAAAAAGCTATTTTAAAATTAAAAAGCTATTTTTACTGCATTTTTGTTCTTTTTAACGATTTCTTTCCCTTCCCAAAGCTCTATTTATTTGTTCTTTCATTCATTTGTTCATTCCTCAGATATTTATTGAGTACCTCTTGCATGCTATTCTGCTCAATGCTAGAGACACAATAAGACAGACATAGTTCAAGAAGCTTAGAATCCAATGGGCAATATACAGACAAGATAAAAACTGGCAACAGCTAAATAAAAGTATAACACATGAAATAGAGAGGATGTGGGATATGTAATATTGAGGAATCACACTTTAGTTGAGGGTCAGAAAGGGACTTTCTTGAGGGGGATGGCATTTAAGCCGAAATTTCAAGGACAAGAAAGAGCCTGGCTTTGCAAGTACCAGTGGAAAAGGTTTCTAAGTGCAGGAAAGAGCCGTCATAAAGGCCCTGAGAAAGCAAGGACAGTGTGGATTCTCTGAGAAACTCCTCTATGCCTGCAGTAAATGGACTGACAAGATGAGTCCTAAATGTTATTGAAGAAAGCAAGACATACAGCATGACTTATCCCCAGACCCACATCCCCTAAGCAAGACTCTCGTTAGAGTAACACTGGCATATTTTAAAAATATAATTAACTCCATAAATCTCTGAGAACTTAATAAAATCAAATAAAGTGACATTTTGCTTTTATTCTTTTTGTTTTTTATTGTCTTTGATGTGTATGCAACTGAATAACATAGTCAAAAAGTACTCATTACCTTCTAATGCTGCAAAGAAGTGAAACCATTTTGCAGTCTATATTGAAATCATTTTGCAGTGATTTATTAGGACATAGGACTCCTTAAAAGTTCCAGCTAAAAGGAAAGATTTCCAAGGAAAATAGTTTTATTGAGATAGATATGATCATTAAGCACATGGACTTTGGCATCAGGCAAATTCTGAGTTCGTATCCTACTTCCACCTTGTATTATTTATGTGACTTGGATATTATCTCCATTCATCTTCACAGGATTAACCCTCAGCCTCCCCACCCAAAAACCAGGCTTAACTATGAAGAGTAAATGAAATAATATACATGAAGTATTTAATACAGAGGCAGGTACATAAAAATACTGATTGGGCATTAGTTGCTATTATAATTACATTTTATTAATGATTTCATTTATGAGTAAATCAAGCACTCATTGCTAAGTACATTTGTAATCAGAAAGTTTCATTCCTTAAGAAAAAAATTATAGTACTGAGGAAAAAAAAGGATAAAAAAATTTAAAAATATCTACAATGTTGCAATAAAGTTATTCAAGACTTCAAATATCAATTTAAAACATAGATACACCTTGCTACAGATCTCACCTCCATGGAATACCATCGCAACATAAATTCCAATGAACCTGATTTAGACATTAAGCCTGATATGATTCAATGAAGAAGGTATGAGAATCAAGTGGAATTATTTCAAAAATGAACAAAAACATTTTGCTATCAAAAGCAAATGCTGCCAAAAGAGATTCTGGATTATAAGAAAGCCAAAACAATTTTAAAGAGAAAAAATTAAAATGAATATTATTCACTTGCTACCATAACATTTTGAAACATTATAACTGTCAGAGAAATGCTCATTATATTTCCTGAACTGTTAAGTGATAAGCATTTTCCTATATATGAAAAAAAGTTTAAACTCTTAACTATAAAATGTAGGAAAGACATATATCTTCTAAAAGCATAAAATGTTCAGCTAACTGAAGAGTCTATCCAAATTTCAGCTAGCTTTCCTCTGGATCCATTAAACATGGCTCTAAACTTTCACAAAGATATTGCAACAGGCTAATATTTCTGCAAACTTCAGAAATAATCTTTTTAAAAACATTAAATGGATGACCAACAGAAAAATGATAACGATGAAAATTTCATAGGCAAAGGGATTTTTATATATAAGTTACCAAAGTTACCACATGTTATAGCAAAGAAAATCACTGAATCAGATAAGAGAATATGTTAGGTTGGGTGAGCTGGGGTTTATGTTTTTATCACCTATTTCTAAAAAGGAAGTTTACTCAGTAAATTAATAGGATGGAAACATCTTTAGAAAACAGCATTTAACCCATTCCAAAGAAGAAAATTATTTTGAGGAATCTAACATGTCCATTTTCATATAAATAAATGTAAACAGTAAGCTAATAAATCATTTTTTTAGCTATTCATGAAAGCCGCGCCATAGAAATCTCCAACTGAAAATATTCCAAGCAATTCTTTCTAGGTATTATTTAAGCTGTTACATATGTTTGAAAATAACAAGACTAAATTTTGAACTATTCATCATAAAAAGTTTTTACTAATTTCAACAAAGTTTTCTCCTAGCCTTCCCTCCAGAAGCAATTGTGTTCTGCAGTTAAGGACAGGACTGGTTCAAGAAAATAGATGAGAAGACTTCACCTCAAGAGTCAGAGTTCAGAAAAAAAAATTTAGTAGGTACTTTGTTTTTTAAATAAGAACCAGGGACAAGAATGTTAGAAGTAGTTCGGCACAGAGCTCTGTTCATCTAGGATTGTGGTTCTTACTCCCAAAGAGAATTTAAATATGACAAAATAGGCCATTTTCAACATGTGACAAGCTCCAAGGGGGTTGCTCCTCTCTGACAAATAGAGGAAATACCTAGTACAAATATCTTGCTTGTTATTATCTCAGTGAACAATAATTTCTAGAAAGTGAGGATTAGTTCTTTTTCCTCTTCAAACTAACTACACCATGCACAGTGCTATGAACACTGTACAAGTCCCTCAAAAGTTCAGTCAATTCCACTGAAAAACAAATTATTCACTAATCGTAGATTTTTCAGTGTCAAAGCATAAAGAAAGAACCAGGCAAGAGCATTGAATTCTGAACTAATTCAATAAGAGTCATAAATTATGAAGTGTTTCCACCAATACAGGGTTAAGCATGAGTACCTAATTTTAAAATGACTTAGTTATTAAAGAATAAAAATAACACAAATGTCACAGAATTTTCAGAGGAGTTTTATAATTTGTGTAACTTCCTAGAATTGGGGTTATCAAATTTAATATGAACAGCTTTCATCAAATTTGGATTTAATGAATGCAGTTGTGAAATGGGCAAATCCAATATGCAGCAAACAGTTCAACTCTTAATTCATTCCACAGATATGATTTACCCCTAATAGCCAGAAGCATCACTTCTAATAGCTTGTGTTATGGCAGAATGGATTATGTTGTGTTCATTCTACCTCCAGGAAGAAAGCTAGCATCCATAATAGTGCATTCAACTATGTGTTATAAAGTACAGCCTAGCAGAACCTTTATAACATAAAATGTGAAGATATTTAAAACATAAATTTAGTAGGTTGTGGCAGATCAGAGTCTTCTCTCCACTAAAGAGATATATTTTTTATTCAAATCTTTCAAATCCTAGTACCTGAGATGAGCTACAAAACTTACTCAGGACTGTGGAAAAATATGTCAACCTCTGTTGTGCACTTCTGAGTCTCAACTCACTATTTCTATAAACATGTATGTGCACAAGCAATGGCTGTCTCTAGAAGAGCAAACTTATCATTCATTTAACATGGAGGATGTGTCTGCATTTGAGAATATAATAGATGTTCCCATCTCCTCTTCTAGATAAACATGCACTATGCAGCAATGTTCAAATTGAAAATGCTATGTGTTCTAGCTCTTTTTTAATATTTCACTCCTGAAAAAAATCCCCATCACATATAAGCAATTTCTAAAATATCTGTAATCTAAGGAGGTTTCCAGATCTACTTGGAAAAATAAGCAATTGCATATTAGCTTGACAGAATTACAGAATTACATCAGAGAGCAAAAATCACAGCATTACAATGCAAAGAGGTTTCAAGGTCATTCTGAACTCCAAGTTCCAATCTCAGTTCTGATGAGACTAACAGTTTTTTTTTCTTTTTACTTTAAATTTATTTTATTTTTTCAGTGTTCCAAGATTCATTGCCCATGCCCCACACCCAGTGCTCCATGCAATAGGTGCCCTCAGTACCCACCACCAGGCTCTCCCATCCCCCCACCCCTTCCCTCCAAGTCCCTCAGTTTTTTTCCGTGTCCAGAGTCTCTCATATTTCGTTTCTCTCCCTGAATTACCCTACTTCCCATTTACTTTCTTTCTCCCACTGTCCTCTATATTACCCATCATGCACCGCAAGTAAGTGAAACCATATGATACTTGACTTTCTTTACTTGGCTTATTTCACTCAGCATAATCTCTTCCAATCCAGTCCAAGTTGCTACAAAAGTTGGATACTCATCCTTTCTGACAGAGGCGTAGTATTCCATTGTATATATGTACCATATCTTCTTTATCCATTCATCTGTTGAAGGGCACCTTGGCTCTTTCCACAGTTTGGCAATTGTGGCCATTGCTGCAATGAACATTGGGGTACATATGGCCCTTCTTTTCACTACATCTGTATCTTTGGGGTAAATGCCCAGTAGTGCAATTGCAGGGTCATAGGGTAGTTCTATTTTTAATTTTTTAAGGAATACAGTGTGGAGATTCCTTTAAAAGGAGACTAACAGTTTTTGAACAACTTAATCTCTCTCAGCCTTACTTCCATCATGTGTAAAATGGAGATAAAGTAAGACCTTTGGAGGAGTTAGAGCTTACACACAAACATACACATCATATATGCATACCATGTATATCATTTTCAGCACAATCCTGAAACCCTGTCCTATAGGGTTAATGAAACTAAAGGAAATTTATTTTTTTTAAGATTTTAATTATTTATTTATTTATTTATTTGAGAGAGAGAGAGAGAGAGAGAGAGCGAGAGCAGGAAGGGCAGAGGGAGAAGCAGGCTCCTTGCTGAGCAGGGTGCCCAATACGGGGCTCAATCCCAGGACCCTGGGATCATGACCTGAGTCAAAGGCAGCTGCTTAACCAATTGCGCCACCCAGATGCCCCAAAACTACAGGAAATTTAAAGCTTGTTTTTCAGAAACCTATTTCTCCCTAATCAGCTAGTGTTTACTTCCAGATCCCACTAACAAATCCACTAGTTGTCTCTGCAGAAGCCTGGGCTGAAGGTCACTGGCATGATTTCAGTCTAGGAACAAACAAGACCCTGCATTCCTTATCGGAAATAATGAGCCCTAGACCAACCGGCTCGTTCCACCTCTCAGAGCATGTGCAGAGCCCCTCTCCTTGTCCTCAGATGACCTCCTGACTAATGTCAGGAGCCAAATTTTGCCTCATTTTAATGTTAAGCCTCCACCCCAAACTGAACATAGGATGTATGTTATGTGTATGTTTGCTCAATACACGCACTCCACCTTTCTTCGAGAAGTCATAATCTCCTCACCGTTTTCATCAATATGTAGATAACCCCAGCCCCTATCATTATTAAAAAAAAACAAAAAAACAAAAAAACAAAAAAAAACTTGGCATCCCCTCCTTTGAGAAGATGGAGTTAAGGCTTGCCTTCCCATCTCCTCCTGTAGCTGCCTCTCACATTGGCACGTTTCTCTTGTCTCCATGACTAGCTTTGCTATACGCCAGGCAGAAGAGCTTGGGTTCTGTTACAATCCCCAGATCAGTCAGTCTCTGAATTACAGCTCTGCATGCATAATAGCATGTGGACATCTCTACAGCCCCATTCCCACATGATATAAGCATTATCTACTCGTGTTCTCTCCTCCTCCTTACATTACAGGCCATTAGAGGCAGAGGCTGTGTCATATTCAATTCTATAACCTCAGGCTCTAACACATACCTGGCATCTAGTAGAACCAAATCAACTGCTACTTCAATTCAACGATAGCAGCTGGCTTTTCCTAGATGTTAACATATTTTATTAAGTAGGTCAAACAAAATGAAGAGTGTCCATTCTTAACCTATTAAATTTTCTGTGTTTTTGTTGAACTTATATAGGTGGAAACTTATTTAGCTGTGACAATCAGTTATTATTTTTCTACTTAAAACTTGAAATTTAAAAGTCCCCCATTGTTTTAGCAACTTGGGTTCATCTGGGTACCTTTCTAAAAATTTAATTTTCTTTGCTATTAAAAAAAATAATAGTAACAGAATTATGGGTCCTGAATACCAACTGAGCTTCTTTTTTGATTCAAAATGCAATAAATTTTTTTAATAAAAATTTAAATAACTGACTTCTGCCTAGGGGCAAGAGTCCCCATTTACAATTCTTTTTTAAAGAATAAAGAAATGAAAACCTTTTTTCCAGATTGTAAACCCATTGAAAAGTTACAGATTAGAGTTTGCACTAATTGTTCAAATTCATTCTCTTTTTAAAAATTAGATCCTAATTTTTAAACACCTGCCAAGATTACAGCAGCGCATTTGGCACAAATCAGTTATCTCTGTATCTCTTCCTTCCTGCTCTCCCTTCTCCAAACTGGTGGCCCAATCCCAAAAAGTCTAAGCAGCACCTCCAGTCTCCTCTCCACAGAGTGTGCCCAAAACAGGTAGTACAGCCGAGGTTTCACAACCCTTAATTTGAGCCTCTATGCTACCCTCAATCCAGAGCTACAAAGCTCTTCTCCAATTAGCCTTTTCCTAACAGATGAGGCCTGCAAACTAATCCTCACCCCAACTATTGCCCATTCTCCTTCTGAAATAGGTTTCTCTTTTATATATATATGGAGGGCCATATACCCAGAAGCTTGAATATCTCCTGCTCAGAGCACCTACTGTCACATCTGTTGGCACCCTTTAGATTCCCAGCAGGAGGCCCAGAAACCTAAGTTTCCACAAGCCTTCCCAGCCATCCTGATCTGGATGCACTCAGGGTTGAGAATCTCTGCTCCAGACCAGCCAGATTTTCTTCGTGGCTTTTCATTTTTATAAACATGCTTTAGATTCCCAATCATCTGCTGACCCCACCAGGGCCAGCCTTTGAATGACTTCAGGTTTGAGCACTGCTGTGAATGGAGTCACAACACTTCAGTTTCACAATAATCAATATTTAGGTCAACAAAGCAATCATCGCTTGGAATCTGAACTATTTCACTATACATTTTAAAATTTTATTTGTATTCACACACATCCGCACACGCCAAGGTGATCTGAAGGGAAATCCCAAAAGAAAAAGGTAAAACCTCTTTACTGGGGAAAGCACAGGATCAGTCCCACCTACCTGAAATGCAAATCAGCTCACACTGTCATTAACAATAAGAAAATCAGAATGGATGGCTCAACACAATTAACAGTAACAGGGATGCTGACAACAATAACATTTATTTGGTCCATACTGACATAGGCACTGTGTCAAATGAGCCAAATATATTATTTAACCCTCACAACAACCTCCAATTTCAAGACAAGAAAATTGAGGCCCAGAGATGTTAAGCACATAGCCCAAGGTCTTACACATCTTTAATGGCAAAGCTGGAACTCCATGTTAGTTATGTCTGACCCTAAGACCACAAACTCAGAGTACTTTGCCATGCTGATTTCCAGCCCATCAGCCCTGATTTGGTAGACAGTGCAAAAGTAGACAGTGTTCTCATAATTTCTTGATTGTGAGTCATCCAGAAACACTTCCCATGAAACCGGACACTACAGTTTGGATGCTAAGTTTGTCAGTACACTGAATGTCTCACATACCTATTAAGAGGTTCATTTTTTCTTCCACAGGAGAAACATTACAAAATGTCATGTGAGGACATCAGGGCATGAGGCAAACTTTATGGGTCACTGTAATTTACAAGAGTCTCATCAATGTGGTACCATCTTGAACAGTGAAGCCATGAGAACAGCAGTATCAACTATCAGTAAGGGAGTAGTAGTGAGAAAACTGTCTAAATAGACTTACTGGTGGAGAAATCATCCTGGCATATATTCTTCAAGAAACAATCACTCACCCCAGACAATGAATTTAAGTTTCAGCTTTGGAATCAGTTGCTTGTCTTAAACTTGCCATATTGGAGATAACTATCAACCTCTCGTCAGCACCATCCTCTAGTATTTTCCCTTGTCTGCAGCTCATGGAAAGCTCATTTCAGAGTAGATGAAGACTGGGGCACTGGGCAGAGGTTTGTGGAAAAAAAAAAAAGGCACAAGTCCCTCACTTCAGTCAAAAGTTACAAAGAGGGCAATAGTCAAAGTGGGTGGAAAGGTAAAGTGACCTCTAGTAAACACTACACAAAATCCAATAGACCCCAGGCCAAAACTGTAGACAGCTCACCACTCACACCAGAAGCCCAGGTTCCCTCACAGATCCATAGATAAATGTTCAAAGGCTAGGCTAGTCCCACCCTGCTTGAGGCTTGGGCGGCTCTGCACCTCAAGGCAACGTACTCCTAGCCCTACTTACTCCCTGATAGTAGAGTCACGGTTCCCAACATTCAAGTTTGAACAATTTATGTGCACCCATAAATATATTGTATTGCCCATAAAAATTCAGTATTCAGCTAAGACTTCATAGTAATACTCTTACTCTATATCAGGTTTTCTCTGTCTCAGCACTACTGACATTTTGGACTGGGTAATTCTTTATTGTGAAGGGCTGTTCTGTGCATTGTGGGATCTTTAGCAGCATCACTAGATGCCAAAGGCAAATTTCTTCCCCAAGTTGTGACAATCAAAAAATCCATACACTGCCAAATGTCCCTTGGTGAGTAAATCACCCTTTGGTGAGAGTCACTGCTCTATTTACTCAATTTGTCCCACATAAAGGGTCTTTAAAAGGCAAATGTAATACTTCTGTACTACAATACAACTATTTAAAAGATTTCATATCCCATGTTACCATAAATTCCTATGTTTCTCATTTATCTAGACATCCAGTTCTTTTATCCTGGTGATGGTATATTTAATGTCCTTGAATAAAATGTCAGGACCTGACTGGTTTCCATCTTTCCATCTTCGTTTTGTGAAGGTCTAGGACCCTCGAACTCTACCCAGCTTTAGACTCACCTCCAACCTCCTCTCAAGGACTGATCTTGGTTTGGCAAGGAGAGCCACTACCCTAGTATTCTTAGAGTCAGTGTCTTATCACTCCTGCTCTTTGTTATTAAACCACATTCTTGTGAAAACCAGGCATGTGCCCTGAAAAAAATTTCCCACTCACCACTCAGTGTCGATAATTTAAGTTCTGCCTTGTTCCTATACTTTTATAATTTGTCTCAGAAGCCATGATCCTCTATGACCAGG
The DNA here is from genome assembly GCA_004023965.1 of Spilogale gracilis. Classification (NCBI taxonomy): domain Eukaryota; kingdom Metazoa; phylum Chordata; class Mammalia; order Carnivora; family Mephitidae; genus Spilogale; species Spilogale gracilis. Next base: position 29,442 of record PITA01009708.1, read on the forward strand.
GTCGTGAATTATTCTTACCAGTTCTGACTTAAAATTTGTGACTGCCTGCATGCTGATAGATACCATTTTGTCTATTTCTTGGAATTACAAATATCAACTACTTTGGGGTTGGCTATCATTGGGCTTCCATGACCACTCAACAATGCTCATTAGACCTTATACCGACAAGATGTCAATGGCTGTATTAGGGTGTTACCATCTGTGATTTCACCAACCCCTCTAAATGCTATCCTCAGTCCATCTCATTCTGCAACCCTGCCCCCTCACCAGTGTCTATCCTATCCCTGCAACTGGGGGATTTCCAGATTCAGGTTATTGTCCATGAGACTGTAGTTACCTTAGGTAGGCTATAGCACTCTAACCTAGAGAAGATGCTAGAATTAATATCCAATTAGCTCCTCTTTAAAAAAAAAAAAGATTTTATATATTTATTTGAGAGAGAGAGGCAGAAAGAAAGAGGAAGAGAGTGAGAGAGGGCATGAGAAGGGAGAAGGTCAGAGGGAGAAGCAGACTCCTCACCGAGCTGGGAGCCCGATGCAGGACTCGATCCCGGGACTCCAGGATCAAAATCTGAGCCGAAGGCAGTGGCTTCACCAACTAAGCCACCCAGATGCCCCTCCAATTAGCTCTTCTAGACAGTTCATCCAAATTTTACTTAAACCTTAAGCCAGAATATTGCTTGTCTAATTAGATCAATCTAGCTACATTGCTTTTCTAGAGGTGAAGAAAACTAACAGAACTAAGATCTCGAGTGCCCCTTCACAATGAATATAATATTTGAATATAGTATCTTTCTTACTCCCACATATTTTCTCAGGAAATGAAAGATTTTTGCAAGTCTCACTCCTAGAAAAACATTTAATTGAATCAATTTTTCTACTTCATCTCCTTCCTTCTTCATAACTACAGTGAGTGTAAAATTTAAGTACAGATAGCTCAGAAAGAAATCAGAAACAAAAATAAAGACTTTAAAAGTCTCAAAATCCTCCCAACAATTAATTTTAATTTCAGCAACTGCATAGACTAAAAGTATGCTCACTGTGAAGAGAATCTTAATAGGTCACTCTTTCCAAACCTCTGCCTTTATGGAGAACTGCATCCAAACCATTCTAGTCAGTCATTGGCCCTGGCTAGGCTATAGCACTTACCCAACAATTAATAATTGCATGGGAAGTTCACAAAATCAAACCCATTAGAGTACATAAAATACTTTCAGAATCTCCCAGAAGTTGGGCAACAACCCTCAATACTACTTGACTTATTCCACCATCCTGCAGCATGAGCAAGGACGGACTGATGCATGGACAGGTGAAATACCCAAGCTAGAGGAAGCACTGTGATCCTAAGAAAGGTAAGTCTCAATGACACAAGTCAATTTACACACAAAACCAATTGCTCCCAGGGATACAGAGTGCTTTTCCAATTACAGATTATAACCCAGAGAACTGGAAAGAATGACATATTAAGATTCTCTCCCCAGTGAATGTACTAAAATTAATTTAGTAGGCCTTGACTGCATTTTTTATTCTTATGAAATAAAATAGAAAATTTCAGAATATGTTACAAGCAAATAGTAAATATAAGAATGTTCCATAAAACTTTTTTTCCTAGATAGATGATGATGATCGATAATACTGAACCACTATTCACTGAACACCTACCATGCACCAAGTACTTTTCTAGACACTTAAATATATTACTGACTACAAAGGAAAAAGTTCCTGCACTTGTGATGCTTACATACTAGCAGACAAGATAGAAATGTAAAATGTATTGCTTAGCACGTCATCATTTTCTTTAAGTTTGAAAGCCACTGTTTATAGTACAGTGATACCTAAGCATTCTCTCCACCACTCCCCAAGGGCAGATCACCCAATAATCACTCTGCCACACTGCAAAGCCCTGGACACGATGAAGTGGAAAGAATAATCCAAATCATTGCCCCTCTCCTCTTCCAAGCTTGCCTTCAAACTCAAGCATGGCTTCTTTTTTTTTTTTTTAAACATATAATGTATTATTTGCTTCCGGGGTACAGGTATATGAATCATCAGTCTTACACAATTCACAGCACTTCCCATAGCACATACCCTCCCCAATGTCCATAACCCAGCCACCCTATCTCTCCCCTCCACACCCCCAAGCAACCCTCAGTTTGCTTCCTGAGATTAAAAGTCTCTTAAGGTTTGTCTCCCTCCCTGGTCCCATCGTGTTTCATTTTTTTCTCCCTTCCCCCCACAACCCTTCCCACCCTGCTTCTCAAATTCCTTATATCAGAGAGATCATAAAATAAATGTCTTTCTCTGATTGACTTATTTCACTTAGCACAATACCCTCTAGTTCCATCCATGTCATTGCAAATGGCAAGATTTCAGGGGTTTTTGATGGCTGCATAGTATTTCATTGTGTATATATATCACATCTTCTTTATCCATTCATCTGTTGATGGACACATAGGCTCTTTCTATAGTTTGACTATTGTGGACATTGCTGCTATAAACAATCACATGCATGTGCCCTTTCAGATCACTACATTTGCATCTTTAGGGTAAATACCCAGTAGTGTTATTGCTGGGTCATAGAGTAGCTCTATTTTCAACTTTTCGGGGACCCTCCATACTGTTTCCCAGAGTGGCTCCAAATGGCCAACAGACACACGAAAAAGTGCTCAACATCACTTGGCATCAGGGAAATACAAATCAAAATCACAGTGAGATACCACCTCACACCAATCAGAATGGCTAAAATTAACCAGTTAGGAAATGACAGGTGTTGGAGAGGATGCAGAGAAAGGGGACTCCTCAAGCATGGCTTCTTGAAGCCATCCTCTCTTTGCTCCTTTTTCCATCTCCTGATTTAATTGTGTTTCTTCCCCACAGTTCTGATACATTAAGTGGATGCAAGGGAAGGAAAACAGTAAAATGAACCAGCTTTTCAGGGATACTCCCTAAACAGATGGAAAACTTTCATTTTAATTTTTAATAAATATTCACTGCTAGTAATAGGCAAACCATTGAAATTGTATAGCCTATTCTCTTCAGCCAGTTAAACAGCATGTCTACATATATTCTTCCTAAATCTCTTCAGAGCTATCCTAACAGGTGCTAAGTAATGTCCAATTTGATATTTCTCAACATAATGACTTGCTTATTTAATTTGTAATAGCTCTAGCTCACCTTTAGTGGGTCTCTGCATGAGCACAACACTGTGCTGTGTGCCTTGTCTTTAATTTTCACAATGACCTGTGAGGAAGGAATCAGTACCTGCATTTTGCAAAAGAAGATATTAAAATTTACAGAGGCGAAATCATTTGTCCATCATTATTTGCCTAGTAAGTGGCAGAGGTGAAATTTTAACAAATGCCAGGTAGATCCACAAAATTATTGGTTGTATCCTCATCCACAGCAGAAGGTTCAATGTATATGAAAAAATCATGAACTCTTAGAAAACTTACCTTACAAGCCTAAGCTTTCCCTTGTTTGCTCTTATTCATACTTCAATGTTTTAATGATCATTGACAAAGACTATAAAACCAATGAGTGACAACACAAGAACTTTCTCCTACTTTTGCTGCAATAAATTTAAATATTGGATTGCCTAAAACACTTTGATATTTCTTGCACTAAACCCTTTTGATATCCATAAAAATAGTGGAAAGGTAAGAGAAGAGACTCTGAGTCCAGAATATCTGGTCTCCACTCCCAACCCCACTGCTGTATGGCCTTGGGAAAGCTGTGCCTCGGTTTATTCATATAAAATGGGAATAATGATAGTACTTACAAAGAGGATTGTTTTGAAGATTAAATATTATAAGTGATGTATTTAGGAGTACGGGTACTAAATAAACACTATGTATTTGTTATTTTTATAGTTATTACTTCCTTAGAAGTACTAACTCATCTCATTCTACTAGGCACTAAAGTCTTAGAATTTATCAAGGAAGGGGCGCCTGGGTGGCTCAGTTGGTTGAGTGACTGCCTTCGGCTCAGGTCATGATCCTGGAGACCCGGGATCGAGCCCCACATCAGGCTCCCTGCTCCACGGGAAGCCTGCTTCTCCCTTTCTCACTCCCGCTGCTTGTGTTCCCTCTCTGGCTGTGTTTCTCACTGTCAAATAAATAAAATCTTAAAAAAAAAAATGAATTTATCAAGGAAGAAAAAAACAAAAGAGTACATTTTTGGGGGGTGGGGAGCCAGGGGGAAGAGATCGTTAAGCTCAGAGCTCTATAAGGACAGAGAATTATGTCTATCCTATCATCTGTTCCTTTATTCCTCATGCTTGGGTTGCTGATAGGTGCCCAGTGGATGTTATTGCCTAACTGATGCTGTTTTTGGAAAGCATTATACTTCATGAATTATTTGAAAAGGAACCATTTTGTTTTTATGCTGATATGCAAGAAACCTCTGCTTTGCAAAACACAAAGCATGTTTGCTTACCGAACAGAGGTCAGTACCATAGGTTTGCATAGAAAAGAGAAATCACAATTGTTAAAAGGAAATTCAAACCAATCTTGCAGCATAAGTTGTTTTAAACAAATGTCTCAAATGTTGTCAAATGAAAATGTCAAGTGTACATCAATATAAAAGAATATAAAGGTCCTTATCCTTTAGCTTCTTCTGACTATTAGTAAGGCAAGAAAGAATATGTTTAAAATGCATCTCCTCATAATCAATTTCTTTACTTAAAAATGTCATTCTGGATGGACATTTTATGGCTGATTAATTTTTCTCCCTTTTTCTCATATGCAAATAAAATATCAAAATGCATACTTCTGGTAGATTTCCTCTCTAGTGATTAAAGTGCGGATTTCCTACAGATCTACTATCTACAGCTGTAGCAGAAAAATGACCTTTCAATCTATGCTGCTCTGTTGCTTAAATATATTTGTCTTTTTTCCAAAATACTTGTTAAGTGAAGGATTAAGCATCTGAATGTAGAAGGTAGAAAACATCGTCATTGCCTTTGTCAAAAAGTCAACACATGAAATATGTTGCACATACAAATGTACTCAATTAACATTTTAATTAAGGGTAACAAATAATAATTAAGCAGATGACATTTTATTTAATTTTCTCAACTATAAATAGCTTGATGGAAATTATTGTTATCTGATGTAATTATTTCTCCTTGAAAAAACAATGACCTAGCGGCACCTGGGTGGCTCAGTTGGTTGGGTGACTGCCTTCGGCTCAAGTCATGATCCTGGAGACCAGGGATCAAGTCCCGCATCGGGCTCCCTGCTCGGCGGGAGGCCTGCTTCTCCCTCTCTCACTCCCCCTGCTTGTGTTCCCTCTCTGGCTGTGTTTCTGTCAAATGAATAAAAAATCTTTAAAAAAAAAAAAAAAAGAAAAGAAAAAACAATGACCTCAAACTACCCATAATCAGAAATATTTTCCTTTTGTGTACCCAGTCATGTCATATTCATAAACAAGCTTCCAAGGAAAGTTTCTCATGTAATGACCCATATTCTCTTCATGTGGTACAGAAGCAACACAAATGTTATGTCACGATTACACGGTTCAAGACACTAGTTTATGTCTTGTGCAAAAACATAATATAAAGGAATTAAAGGCTGAACTCAATAGTTAAAGATTTATGTTTGATTGTTAGATCCAAATAAGTCATTTTTCCAAGCCTTGCAACCCAGTTTTGTGATAACCAGTTTTCAGGTTGCGATAGGTCAATGATAGCTGTCCTGGTTTTACAACACAGGAGTAGCTAATTGTGTCAAGTGGCATTATTAATTTCTCAAAGCAAAATTAGACTTAATTCATTTAATTTTGAAAGTAAATATGAGCCATTCAATATTTTGAAGCAGCATGGAGTGATTATATAGAAAATGATATGTAAAGTATCAAGACATTGACTTGTCAAAAAAACAGAATAAGCCCTGCTCTCAGTTTTGCCAGATTTAGCATAAATAAATAGATAAATAATTTTTGGCTTTTGTCTCATATCGCATGCAACATACTCAGACCAAAAGATTATTCTTTATTTATCTGAAATTCAAATTTAACTAGGTATCCTCAATTTTATCTGGCAACTTTACTTTTAAAAGAGGAGCATCTATTTTCAAGAGTGGTTACACCAGCTTGCATTCCCACCAAAGTGTAAGAGGGTTCCCGTTTTGCCACATCCTCCTCAACACTTGTTGTTTCCTATATTGTCAATTTTATTTTTTTTTAAGATTTTATTTATTTATTTGACACAGAGAGAGATCATAAGTAGGTAGAGAGGCAGACATAGAGAGAGGAGGAAGCAGGCTCCCCCCCGAGCAGAGAGCCCGATGCGGGCCTCGATGCCAGGACCCTGAGATTATGACCTGAGCCGAAGGCAGAGGCTTTAACCCGCTGAGCCACCCAGGCACCCTATATTGTTAATTTTAGCTACTTGGACAGGTATGAGGTGATATCTCATTGTAGTTTTGATTTGTATATTCCTGATGATAAGTGACGTTGAGCATCTCTTCGTGTGTCAGCCAAGTATTATTTCTTCTTTGGAAAAATGTCTATTCATATCCTCTGCCCATTTCTTTACTGGATTATTCGGTTTGGGGATATTGAGTTTGATAAGTTCCTTATAGATTTTGGATACTAAAAAACAACATTTTATTTATTATTTATTTATCTGACAGAGAGCGAGAGAGCACAAGCAGGGGGAGCAGCAGAGGGAGACAGAGAAGTAGGTTTCCTACTGAGCAGGGAGCTGGATGCGGGGCTTGATCCCAAGACCCAGGGATCATGACCTGAGCTGAAGGCAAACACTCAATCAACTAAGCCACCCAAGTGCCCCTGAATACTACCTTTTTATCAGAGATGTCATTTGCAAATATCTTTACGCATTGCAAAGGTTGTGTCACTCCTGTGTGGAATTTAAGAAATGAAACAGATGAACATGGAGGGGAAAAAAGAAGAGAAAGGCAGACCATAAAACAGATTCCTAACTCTAGAGAGCAAACTGAGAGTTGTTGGAGGGAGAGGGGCAGGAGATGAGTTAAACAGGTGATGGGGATTAAGGAGGACATTTTTTGTGAGAAGCACCAGGTGTTGTGTATAAGTGATGAACTGCTGAATTCTATATAAAAATTAATATTATACTGCATGTTAACCAACTGGAATTTAAATAAAAACTTAAAAAAATTAGAGTATCTCTAAGATAAATTCTTCTTGAGAAACAATTTCATGCTGTCTGACACAAGGTGAGCTACAGAAAAAAGAGGAGAAATCTGGTGATAGGCATTGCCTTGGGCCTCTCCAGGGCCTTGGGAGGGTACTAGGAGAGGCCCCTAGCCAGCATCAAGAGAGTATGTCCAGGAGACAAGCACTCGGTTTATTTAGTAAGTCATATCTGGAGTTTAAAAGTTATTGATCTATTGTTTAATCTGCTCTGCTTTCATCATTTTTTAAATTGTGAATGATAAATACGTCTCTGAGGACAGTAAGCAGTGCGAGGGTGTCTGTCTCTGAAGAGACACTTGGAGCACTCTACAGTTTCTTGTGGGGAAATCCCTGGAAGACAATGTCATTCCCAGAGATTTGGCTTGACAAAACTCAAAGCTGCTTTCCAGTGCAAAAGAGAGCATAAGATTAAAGGCGGGCGCGGGGGGGCCGGGGGGCTGCATCTCACAGCTCAGGGAGGCAGAACAAGGAGACAGACATTCACAAACAGAGAGACCCAGAGGAGAGGGGGAGAGGAAGGAGAACAAGTTTTTGAAAGTGCTAGTATTTTTTTCTAACTGAGAATTCATAAGGGATATGATGATCAGGACATATGGTTTCCTTGAAATCCCTATTTTTTTTTTAAGATTTTATTTATTTGACAGAGAGAAACACAGCCAGAGAGGAAACACAAGCAGCTGGAGTGAGAGAGGGAGAAGCAGGCTTCCCGCCGAGCAGGCAGCCCGATGCAGGGCTTGATCCCAGAACTCCGGGACCATGACCTGAGCCGAAGGCAGAGGCTTAACCACTGAGCCACCCAGGCGCCCCTGAAATCCCTATCTTTTAATTTGCAAGATTAGAACTGAATTCAATCATCCAGATATTTCACCAAAGACAAGTTCTAGGAGGACATGGCTAGAGCTACTAATTTCCTCCCTTTCAAAAACATCCCTCTGTTCACCTCCAATTATTCAAAAAATCCCATGATTATTTAACAGTTACTCATTGTATAGTAATTTTCTATGCCACCCCATCTCTGCAGTCCCGACATCTCTTCAAGAATTTTCCATGACCTAAAAGAAGGTGTCTAGCTGTTCTTCAACTCAAAGAAAGAGTCTCCAGATTAAAAGGGAAGCTGCTTAGGAAAAATAAAAGGGAAACAGAAACTAATCACCTAACATCCGGGTCTACCTGCAATGAATGAAGGTCTTCCGCAGCCAAGGGGAAATCATCTGTCTCTAGGTTAGATGCCATTTTTGTTGTTGTTTTTGGTGCTATTTAATTGCAAACATGTAATCAGCACACCCATAGAATGAAGTTCAAATGTAGGCACACAATTCAACAATATTAAATGTGCAAATGAATGGATAAATGAGTTAAAGTTGGGCAGGCTAGGGAAGCCCTCTGAAAGAGCTAATGAATGCTTCCCAAAAGTCTGAAGATCCAGGCACCTGGGTGTCTCTGAGTTAAATCCTCTGCCTTTGGCTCGGGTCATGATCTTAGGGTCCTGGGATGGAGGTCCCCATCGGGCTTTCTGCTCAGCAGGGAGCCTGCTTCCTCCTCTCTCTCTGCCTGCCTCTCTTCCTACTTGTGATCTCTCGCTCTGTCAAATAAATAAATAAAGTCTTAAAAAAAAAAAAAAAAGTCTGAAGATCCACCTCCCCTACCACACAAAACTAAAAGGTGATGTATCCTAGAAGAAATGCAGAGAGTAAGAATGTTGCTTTCCTACTGTTGTGGATGAGGGTCCTCTGACAGGCCCCAGTAACAGAGGGGAGAAGGGTTAGATTTACTTGAAAGAGATCTTGTTTCCTAATACATATTTTTAAACTCTCTCATAATGCTCTGTGCAAGTTTGGTGGGCTACTTCTGTCTTAAGAACAGTCCTGTCCAGCCCACCCACAGTCCCTAGGGATTAAGTCCACCCTCTGCCTCTTTCAAGTGCACTGACTTAGCAGATTTCCAATATCATCCAGTCCACATTTGCTATATTTTTCAAGCTATAAAGCAAGTGGTTGGGGACCAAAAACATCTCTTTTTAGGGGTGCCTGGGTGGCTCAGTTGGTTAAGCAACTGCCTTCAGCTCAGGTCATGATCCCGGGGACCCAGGATCAAGTCCCACATCGGGCTCCCTGCTCGGCGGGAAGCCTGCTTCTCCCTCTCTCACTTCCTCTGCTTGTGTTCCCTCCCTGGCTGTGTTTCTCTCTGTCAAATAAATAAAATATTAAAAAAAAAAAACCACCTCTTTTTAGGGTGCCTGAGTGGCTCAGAGAGTTAAGCCTCCACCTTCAGCTCAGGTCATAATCTCAGGGTCCTGGGATCGAGTCCTACATTGGGCTCTCTGCTCAGCAAGGAGCCTGCTTCCCCCTCTTTCTCTACCTGCCTCTCTATTTGTGATCTCTCTCTCTGTCAAATAAATAAAATCTTTTTTTTAAAAAAACACCTCTTTTTAAACACCCTTCTGAACGAATTCATACATTCAATTTTACTGTTTTTTTTAATCTGTAATGCTGAACCACTACAAAAATATTTGTCAAGACTTTAGCATATATTTCATGTTTTTACTCATAGAAAGAATGTCAACACTTTGCAGATTTTTGGTGCCCCAAACACAGCTTTAAATGTGGTTAAATGAATGAAAATTAGTATAGAGGAACACAGAAAACTCTGTTGTCCTAAGACATAATGTGTCTACTCTTAATCATCTTGGAACTCAACTGTTCAATATATTAAGGTCCCAACCACTTGCTATCAAAGTATGGTCCCTGAACCAGCAGCACCTAGAAACCTATTGAAGATGCAGGGTCTTGGGCTTCACCTAGACCCACTGAACCAGAATCTCCATTTTAACAATATTTCCCAAGTGATTACTACGCAGAGTAAAATTTGAGAAGTGCTGACTTTCCCCATACCAGGCATGAAGTAATCTACAAGGAATATCTCTTGAATGGCTATACCAGAGGAGTCAATACAAGTATCTCTATTTCTGCCCAATCAAACCTACCGATTGGAAAGCAACTCTTCAAGCAAAGGAGTTTAAAATCCACTTCTCATTGTCTCAGTGAAACGGAAGAGGAGAAAGACAGAATAAAAGGCTCCAATGAAAGAGAACAAATCACCTCCTGGAAAACAACTGATAAAGAATTGGTATTTAACATTGTAGGCATTGCAACAGCAGCAACCATAAACATAGGCACATCGCTGAAACCAGGGTATATTCTCAGACAGTGGAACAGGAGCACACGGATACAGCAGTGCCCCGCAGAGGCTGGGGTGATCACAACCAGAGCAGAAAAGAAGACAAAGTGCAGAGTATCCCAGGTTTTAATGGGAAAGAACTGGAAATTTAAATCACAGCCTCACTGGCTCTTTTCTGCCTAGCACTGGTATACCAGAAGCTAAACTAAGGGCTCCACCTAGACCACATCATTTGACCACAACTATAATAGACAGTAAGTATGATCCCATTTCACAGATGGGGTAAATGAAAAACCAGAAAGACCGTGTAACTCATCTAACACACACCACTGAAAGTGACAACATGGGATTCTAAACCATTCTAGCTCCCCAGCCTGTTCTGCAACTACTTGTGCTCTGCTGTCTCCTTCTACTCAAGGTGAGTAAAGTAGATATGGTTTTTATTACATAGTGTAGACTCAATCACTCCCAGTTAACACTTTGATTGGCTTCAAAAGTCCATAACTGAAGAAGCCCTCCAGATATTACTACACACTCATGTCCAAAATGGGTAAACCCTACCTTAAAAACAAGATTGCCGTCACAGTGAGCCTAAGGAGACTGACGTTATGAAATGCTTTCTTAACAAGGTGTTGGGTTTTTTTTTCTTTCCCAGTTGGTATGTGCTATACATTAAAATGAACAGATTTTAGCAAAAATGAAGCACTTTTTCTTCCTTGGGGAATAACATATGCTGGCATGACTAAGCAGGTGGCCACCTGGTCCCTTGGTGCTGAAGGACTTTCTGGGAGGTCAGGTCTCATTAGGGTAGCCCCACAGACTCTATCTTATGAAGGTCTCTCAGCCCGACCTGTGGGATGTATTTTAGTCCTTGGAATCTGTGCTATCCAAGACCTCTCTCCAACCATGGCCTGCCTAGAGAAAATTACATTTTACCCACTTTCATAATAAACTCAATTAATCCAGGGGTTTTGTTATCTCTGAGCATACAGACCAAGTGCCTCCAGAAATTCCACACAAGCAACACCCTGGTAAGAAGTAAGTTATCCCTTCTAAAGATATCTAAAGTACCTAAAACCCAACTATGTGTGATTATGAAAAAGTACATGTGGGGTGCCTGGGTGGCTCAGTTGGTTAAGCAACTGCCTTCGGCTCAGGTCATGATCCTGGAGACCCGGGATCAAGTCCCACATCAGGCTCCCTGCTCGGCGGGAAGCCTGCTTCTCTCTCACTCCCCTTGCTTGTGTTCCCTCTCTGGCTGTGTTTCTCTCTGTCAAATATATAAAATCTTTAAAAAAAAAAAAAAAAGAAAGAAAGAAAGAAAGAAAGAAAGAAAGAAAGAAAGAAAGAAAGAAAGAAAGAAAGAAAAAGCACATGAGCTTAAGTGGTTATTAACATTTTCTACAGTAAACACATCAGGTGATCTTCTCAAAGGTGTTCAGTCTCACTGCGACTTCTGCCCTTCATCATCATTGGCATCCCATATTCCTTGAGTCTTCGAGTTTATAGCTCTCTATTGGGCTTTTAAGAAATACAAATGGAGATGTATCAAAAGTTAAGGCTGTATATTTACCGAAAATCTTCAAAGAAAAGACTCTTCAGGGCGCCTGGGTGGCTCAGTGGATTCAGCCTCTGCCTTCGGCTCAGATCACGATCTCAGGGTCCTTGGATTGAGTCCCACATCAGGCTCTCCACTCTGTGCAGAGCCTGCTTCCCCCTCTTTTTCTGCCTGCCTCTCTGCCTAATCTCTCTCTGTCAAATAAATAAATAAAATTTAAAAAGAAAAAAAAAGAAAAGACTCTTCAGTGTGGTAAGAAGCCCAGAAGCACATAAGGGGGACAAGCTGCTGCCACTTGTTTATGGATGACAAACCTGAAGAAGGGGTAGTATGCACCTTGGGGAGGCATTTTAAAAATTTACATGCTACCCTCTCCTTCTGTTGGCAGTATTAAATGTAAATCATATTTTGTATTCTGAAGGTTTATCATTTCTCATTTGTGTTCCAAAGCAGATAAAAAAAGTTTTAATATCACATGTTCCTAGGCCATTTTTAAATTATTCTTACTACTTCTCACTTGCTAATTGTTGAATTTTCACTTTTATTTTTAATCTTAAAAATAAGGAAACTGCTATCTCTTCTCTACTTCCCATTGCCTTAGGGAAAAAAGTGAACACATAGAGTGTACAAACTACAGGAACAGGAAAGACTGGTGGGATCCATGGAAGAAACAGAAGGGAAACAAAGTAGATAGTTAAGGTGCTTCAGGCCCAAGTTCCTATGCAGGTTTTAGCAGTTACCAAGTAACTTGAACGAGTTCATCAAAATCTATGAACCTCGCTTTCTTCACTTGCTAAATAAGCACAATACTCACCTTGCAGGGCTAGTCTAAGGGCAAGAGACGATGGAGGTAAAGCACTGGGAAGAGTGCAGAAACTATGACAAAAGTGAGGATGGTCGTGGTGAAAGTGATGGTGATGATGGCAGCAGTTTTGGTGGTGGTGGGAGTGGTGATGATGATAGCATTGGTGGTGATGGTGGTGGGTGGTGGTGGTGGTGGTGGTGACCATAATGCGCAAAAGTGACAAGAGAAGACAAAGAGGGTGAAGGTAGCAAAATGAGAAAAGAACACTGGATACAATTAACCCCAAAAGCAAGAAATGATATCGTGATTGTGTGCCTACAACAAAAGAGTCTACCAACCTAATCAAAAGCAAGTACATTCTGTTTTGAAAGATACTTGAGCTAGACTGAAAATTCCAGTGAGACCCACATATAATCTAATGTGACTACAGTTTATCTCCACATTCAGATTCCATAGTTGATCCCAGGGGAAGGCTGGCTTAACGTGTTTTTAGGTGGCTTTTTTCTCTGCAAGAGATTTTTTTAGTTCCTTTTACAAATGAGTGTATTATGAGGCAGAAATTATTTCTTTAACATGGAAGCACAGCTGATGACACTTGGAAAAAACAATTAAAAGATCCCTAAAGAAATTTTCCAAAGAGGAAAACCATGAATAAAATAATTTTTCAGACAAGCTTTATAGAAAACTAGAGTTGAAATGCTGTATGATACTTATGGTCTTAAAAGTTTAGAACCATTTGTCAATCAAAATTAAATTATAGGCATGCTATTTGTAGAATAACAAATTAGTCAATCTTATTAGCATGAATCACAAAAATCTCCTTAAAGCTCTTGGGTTTCTGAAAGAGTTTAACACCTTCCGTTTTCTCAATGTGAACACCAATTTGCATTAATCACAAGACCGTAACCCACTTACTTAAAGGGTATATTACATAAAAGGTCGCACAACCTGCTGTGAAATACTGTATCTTTAGCATTTGGCTCACTTGGGACACTGAAGAGGAAGAATTCATTAATGAAGTGTGAGGCTCATTTTATTTATAGTCCACAGGAAAGGCATATTTCACAGCCATCAGAAGCACTTCTGTAGGCAAGAAGTCACAGTTAATCCAAGTGCCGTGCAAAGCTCATGTAAGCCCCGTTCTGGTGTCCCTGGCAGTCAGAAACATAGCAGAGGAGAGAGAAATCCATTTTTAAAAAATTAATAGTAGAGGTACTATGAGAATGTGGGAGAAGGTCAGATCCTGACAATAACTGGAACTTTCCTAGGAGGAACACCTTTGCCACCATGACAGGAGGAAAAGAGCAAAGGTGGGTTTGACTGTAGGTGGATTTAAGGGTTGAGTAGACACTGAGATGGTTCTGGGAAGATATCTTCTAATTTCTCTGTGAGGTGATAGAAATCATTTGTTAAATGATGGGAAGTGGAGAGAGTGATAACTGAAACAGTCACTGTGGGTGTTGTTGAGCAAATCAACTGGGACAGAGAAGACGCTCAGAACATCTGAAATTGGTAAACATGAACTAAGAGGACTCTCAAACTTCTCAATCCACTTTTGCCCATTTCTCCGCTCAGCCAGACTCCTGATGGCCATAACTGATTTTGTGTCACCAGCACCTAGCACAGCCCCTTGGCACAAAGTTATTTATAAATGTTATTTGAATTCAATTAGATATGACAAATATCTGAATTATCTGAACATAAACAAGCTTTAAATACTGTAACTTTTTTAAAGTTTGCAAAATATAATCGATTCGTTAGTGAAGTTCAATGTATATATAAAGGAAAACCCAAGATCTGGCTTTGCATTCAAGGTCAGTCAGTGATACAGGGGAGGTCAGGTGAGAAGAGCTCCATGTGCAGGGACCAGGGGAGTATGGGTGTGAAGATTAGATGGTTTCCCAGTTAACCTCTGCTGAATGCCACCTGGAGCGTAGCAGGGTTCCAAAAAGAGGATCAAGGGAATCAACAGTGGCACAATATGACCCTGGTTCTATAGGAAAATTATGCTTTGCAGGCTAGAATTTAGAGGAAAGTTTTGTGGGAAACCAATCACTCAGCTAGTCCAGATTTCTAGTTTTGTAGACTACTCTTCCCTGGAACTCAAAAATACTACAGCACACCTCACTTGCTTTCTCAGGATCTGGCCCTGCCCCCATCTACAGATCTGGCTCCTGCCCCCATCTCCTGCCCCCTCTAGCTTCTTCTTGCTGCTCCCATCCTGGCTCATCATGTTCCAGCTATCCCACATTATTTCCTGGTCTGAAACACCACATTTTTAGTTCCCAGCATTGTGTGGGCTATCCCCTATCACTGTAAGGCCTGCAAGAAACCACGTTTGATGTAACCTTTGTTCCCAGAGACTTGAAAAGTGGCTGGCACGTAGTAAAATGCTCAGTGCATGTTTGCTGAATTGAATGTACCATTCACCTTGCAGACAAATGGCTATTTCTTACGTATCAACTCATTGAGACATTTCCCTATTCCAACTCATGCACTAAATCTTTTTTGTTTTTAAAGTGATTTCAGGACCTCACACTATGTATGTTCTCTATTTGGTTTCTAAATAAAACTTCCAAAAGATAGAAACATTTTAAATGAATACCGATTTCTTTACTTCATTCTATCACATTTTAAAAACTCGTCTAGTAACATGATGGTTGGCATTTGATTTAAAAATACCTAAAATATTATGAGACATGAGGATTTAAAGATATAAGCAAACATTTAAAGACATAGGCATTTAAAGATACCTCAAAGGATTACAAAAGAAATAAGACTCTGATCATTCTCCAAATTCAGAAATATTAGAATTAGAGGCACCCCTTGAAGCCTAAAGAAAGTGGCTTTCACATAAATAAAAAAGAGTACCACTTTACACAGCAGGTGGCAAACATGAAACTTTATTCTGAGAATTGGTACAGACTTGAAACTATATGTGGGTTCCAAGAAGGACTTAGCTATACTCTAAGATGATGGTTCCAACACGTCATTGAGTAGAAATTAGAGCTACTTACCTTGTCAGCAGGGTGCACCCACCCCTCACTTACCCACAAACAGCCACTTGCATCCTAGTCATAGCTGTAGCACTGAACAGGTTACACCCAGTTTGGTCTGATCTAACCCAGCATGGCATTTCTGGTGTTTTTATACTTTAAAATCACAGCTCTGTTGTTTGGGAAAATATGCTTTCTTGAAACAGGATACAGTTCTTTCTTTGATTCATCCTACATAAATTAACTATCATGAATCATTTAAAATAAAGTATCTCCCAAAACAGTGAAGTCCTTGAACAAATACAAAAGGGAAATCAAAGAAGAACATACCCCAGCAACCAGCTGAATGTCTTTCTAAACCAACTGTACTTGAGGAGGGTAATGCTAAGTTACCAAGGGCACTAAAGTAAATATTTGGTACACTGAGCCCTATTGGCCCATGAAGGAAGTAAAAGGAAAAAGCAGAAAGAAGTTATCTAGAACCAAATGGTAAGTTTAGTTTATAAAAGTTTTATTCACAAATTCTATCATGTAGAGTCCTCCAAATTCCACTCAATAAATATGAAGTTTATAAAACATGCAGGAATGTTTCCTCTGTCACGAAGTAGAGAAAGACAATGAAATCAGTCCTGACCTTATTTTTCTTTTAAGACTTTATTTGAGAGAGAGAGAGAGAGAGAGAGAGAGAGAGAGAGAGAGAAAAGAAAGCGAGGTGTGTGAGCAAACATGAGAGAGGGGAAACAGCAGAGGGAGAAGGAGCAGATTTCCAGCTAAACAGGGAGGCTTACCCTGAGATCATGACCTGAGCCAAAGGCAGATGCTTAACCAACTGAGCCACCCAGACACCCCAGTCCTCTCTTTCTTATGCTCACTTTAATTTAATGGGTGATCTGAGCAATTGGAAGAAAACCAAGGGATCTCTTAGCTTGATAACATGGGGAACAACAGAAGGGAGCACTTATGGCTCAGCACAGGAGGGAAAGTGGTAGAAAACTGGGGGTTGAGTCACTCTTGACCACTGACTATCATTTAATAACCACCAGTGCCCATTGTTATACCATGCAGCTAATTCTAATAGGGGTTACTTATGTTTATGAGGTTGCCATGTCATAAGAGGAATTTCTCAGAAAAAGTAATTGTTTATTAAGATCTTTCACATCTCATCGACAAAATCATGCACTGGCACACACATTCAGGAATCCCATGAAATAACTGTTTCTATGTTATGACTATTATGTTTAAACCCTGAAGGTTTTTCTTCTAATATGTAAGAGCTTCTGCATTTGTGGTGTGTTCTTTTCATTCTGTAGAGCTTACTGCTGGGGCATATGAATAGCAGCACCATGCCCCCCACCCCCCCACTCCTCCCACCCCCCACAGCAGTCATGGTTTAACTTCAGGGCAGAACTGGAATGTCACTGATTAGCTTGCCTGAGTGGTCCCTCTACCTGCATGTCCTCTCCACAGCCCCAACTTGGGACTAGACAGCTAAAATAGAAAAGATCTAGGAAGAGAAAAGGCTCAGAGAAGAAGCATAGGCAGATTCGTTCATGGTCAGAGTTTCAGTGAAGAAGTGAAATTCACAAATGTGAAACTCAAGTCTAGGCTGTAGTGCTATGAACCCTCTCCTGGGGTTCCATCACCCTCACCCCCTGCCCCCCGCCCCACTTAAGCCCACGAGTCATGACACAGGGTAGGATCTGGCTTTGGCCATGTAGCATGAATGAGAAAATCTTTGCTTTGCTGACACTGAAATTTAGGAGATTGGTCATAACTGCAGCCTAACCAAACATTCATGATGTACACAGCTACATGGATAGAGATGAGTGACAGAAGTAGAAAACAGAATATGATGTACAGTACAATACCAGTGATGAAAATTAAAAACATTCACATGCAAAATAACATGGCTGACTTAACAAGGGTGCACACATAGTTAAGATACTATATATTTAAGACATACATCAAAGACACCAGAGTGAATTCTAAGAGAGAGAAAGGAATTGGAGCAGTGAAGGGAAGATGAAAGAGAATGAAAATAATATAAGAAGGCTTTGTACCAATATTTGATGACAATATGCTATGAACTAAGGAGAATGATTAACTTAACTCTCTGTACCTGAGATCTAATTAAAACAAACACTACCATTATAGAGGATTGGAGGCTGAGAGTACAAAGTAATTGGCATTTATTAGAACAGATAGGGAAAAAAAAAAGTAAGAGAGCAATTGAAGAGTTTGTACAAATAAACACAAATTTTGTGAGGTCTGAGGCCTAAAATTGCTGTTTTCAGAGATGACCTTACCCCCATTTCAAGATGCCATTGAAGCCAAATCTGGGCTAAGAGCCTGCCGGTCTGGAGAGGACATAGGACAACATCCAGAACCTGGAAGGCTGGTCACAGGTGTCCTTTCCAGCTCAGCTCTACAGCACCCCACTGTTCACTCTCTTGTCAGTAGAATCCAGGGAAGACTCAGGAATCCAATGATTGACATTAGAGACACAACATCCTATCCATACTCAAAGATAGCTGAATGCATTGCTCTGGTCTTTTCACCACTCCCTAGCTCCAGTGGCAGCAAAAACAGCTGGTTGGCGCTCTTCCTTCTCTTTATTATCTTTGTGGCAACCTCCCTGAAGGGTCCTAACCAGAACTAGAGTGACAGCACTCCAAACTCTGCCAACAAGTCCTCTCGGTCCCCAAACATGCCATCACGCACACTTTACAACAGAAAGGTCATACGGCACTAGTGTTAACACACGCTTCCTTAGACTTGGGTTTGGTGAGAACAGACCGCAGAGCGTGAGCACAGAGCTGCTTCGCTGGGACCGCCACAGAGAAGGAAAGTGGAGCCTTGGCTTTTGCTCTCCTGGGTATTCTTCTCTTCATTTTTTGTGAACTAATAATAACGGATCTAATCTACATATAGATTCTCTTGTCTAAAATTACTTATCTAAGTGAAGTCATTTAGTCACCGTTTGATAAGATACAAGAAAAAGTACTTGTGAACACAGAAAATTAATGGAAAGGAAACAGTGAGTGTATGCTGAGTTTAGCCACCAGTATCTATTTTTAAAGATGAGCTAATTGTTACATAGACTATGGGGGAAAGAAACACAGGCAAAGCTTTTAGACAAACTCACCATCAACTTCAAATGTATGTCACTGTTAGAATAGTTCTATAAACGTTTATGGCATGATTTTAATAGAGTTGTCAAACATGCCAGGATGAATCCATGAAGGTGGAAAACCACTGAGTCTCTGGGCTGGAGGAGGAGGAAGGTTAGGATGGAAATTGACCTTAATTTTTTTTTTTTTTAGTAATTATTCATCTATGTGTATCTCCTTAACAAACTCCTCATTTAGTAAATCAGATAGTAATCATTTTGCCACATGCTTTTTTCCCCCTTGACTGTACCTGAGTATAGAGCCATTGATCTTCACTGATTTTTTTTTTATGAGACTTAATGCTATTTAAATGGCAAACAGATCAAAAATGAAGAAGACTGGCCTTTTTATTAGAGCATTCTAAAATTTGAACAAAATAATCCCAATGCTAGATTCTATCCTGAAGGACTGATATTACAGTGATATTTTAGTATGCTTGAAAGGCCAAAGCATACTAATTTGTTATTTTTGCAAATACAAGATGATTCTGAAAATTGACTTTACTTCCACAGTTGGAAAGCAAGGCTAAAGAACAAACACTCTAATGGTATGTAAAAGAATATATTTATTAGAGAGATTTTATGAAAGCATTGGCTAAGCATGAGAAAACTAGAAAATGGCATTTTAAAGAAGATATCAATCTAATACTATAGCAAAGGGGAAGTAGCACATACACACTTCCTGCTTAGACAAAACCTCAGCTAACATTATATGCTCTCAGATTCTCCCAGACATCCTTCCACAAGGGTGGTTAGTGAACTTTCTAAACTCACACTATGGAAACCTGCCCATGGAACTTCCAGGTCTGGACAACAGAATAAACTGGCTCATGTTATTTCCCTCTACTCAAACTTAATGAAACAAAAACTAACCAAAAATGGGAGGGGGATATAAAAATTGACCAGAACATGGCAAACAAAGAAAAGTTTACAACTAAAGGCCATGACCTCAGAAAATAGTGTGTGAGGAAAGAAAGAGAAGATTCTGGAGTGTAGCAGAGGTTTAGGGTCCCCCCTCCAACATACACACACACTCACACTCGCAGACATATACACACTCCCATACAGCCCTCACACATTACACTCGGGAGCTGCAAAATTCTGAGCCCTAACATCAATAATAGATCTGGAGAGAGGCAAGCTTAGTGGGCTAGCCTTTTTTCCCCCTCCTCTGGGGAGCTATGGAAAGGCTGCCGTGAGAGAATAGCAGTTCTCTGGCAAAAGACAAGCCTCTGGGGTGTATCTGAGGCATGTGGGGATCCCTAATGGGAGTGGAGGTCAGTTCCCAATCAGATAGACATGAGGTAAGAGTACGGTCCAGACAACCTACAACTGCACCCACCTTGGCTAAGCCTGATCGTTTCCCTACCATGTTCTCAGGAATCCATCAAATAGATCAACCCCCCAAAAAAGGCAAAGCCAGATAGATCTGTTTTCTTAGTAGAAACAAGCAGGTCTCAGACCTGGGGAAAAGACAATCAAGTATTACCATAGTTCTCTCTTTATAACAGGATTAAGGTCATTGTTTCTACATTCTTCTCTATTCTTTTCTGATTTGCTTAATTTTTATAAGGAACTTGAGCTTTTTGTATGAAAATACTGAAAGTAAGAAATATGACTGTGGCACTTAGCTTACCACACAGAATTTTAAGAACCACGAACCTTTGGTAGGGGCCTAATGAACCATACAATGTTCCCATCTTCGTCAAATAAACACAACCCATTTGGTACTTTGACCTTTGAGAGCAGAAGAAAAAGGAAAGAAAAGAGGGATAAAAGATCAAGACTTAGAAAAAATAAGAAGAGCACAGGAGAAAACTGATCTGTGAGACATGGAGAGGTGGGCCAATCCTAGAGCAGTTGAGGGAGATGCTTCTAGTTTTTCCCTCCCAACACACACTCCTCCAAGTCGACCCTTCCATGACCCTAAACATCCCCAAGCCCTGACACTTAGTTCCAGTCACCTACAGTCAGGGCAACACTTGAAGAAGGCGGAAGGGAGAATTAGGTTCCTGTGAAATGAGTGTGCATAGTGTGTGTGTGTGTGTGTGTGTGTGTGTGTGTGTGTAGTAGTGCCGCGGAAGCAGAACAGACATATCCCAAACAGGAACAGCTGATATCTGAAAGAAAGCATAGTCTTTACTTGAATGTACTTTCTCTACCAATAAAAAATCTGTTAATTTAAATAAGTGATCTCTGTAAGACGTGAATTAACAAGATGCTCGTAAGGACGAGCAAGATTTAAGGAGAGTGCAGCAGAACAATGCACTCTTCTGTCACTATTTACCACATTTTTATGGGTCTAAGATATCCCTGAGCAAACAATGCACCATTATTTTATATGCCATTATGAAAGGAAAAAATGTACCAAGCAAACTATAAGAAGTTCCTTCTTATCACATCAACTGCAGGACAGCTCTGGTCATGGGAACATTCAAATGTGTATCTTAGAATCAATGAAATGCAACACCTCTCATTGCTCACACCCCACCATTAACTGTGGTTCCTGAAGAATCCCTTAAGCCTCCTGGTCTATTTCTTCAACTAAAAAAAAAAAGTGTTGGACTTCTATTGCTTATATCATTTGTAAGATTCCTCTGTGGTGTAAAAATTCTGTGGTTCCAGGTCTCTGGTTTTTTTCCCAAAACTAAAATATTCGGTGGCCCTGAGACCTTCCACACTGTGAAGAGCAGGAGCTCTCAGTGTATTTTGCTGCTTGGAAAGCCTGAAGGAGCTCTGAGCCTTTCTGGCATCCCACCTCAGCCCCGACAAGGAGGCACCAGGGAAAAGGCAGCCATCTTCCCGCAGCGACTGCCCCTGCTTCACCAAAACCTCCATCCAGAGGTGGGCCCCACTTGCTTTGTCCTATTTTATATTTCCTGCTCTCTTTTCTCTCAGGCCAGAAGAGAAAGATTCGGAAAGGAAGACCTGAGGTCCCCTTCTTCCATCCAAGCAAGACTCTGCATGGCTTTCTGCCAGTCAGGGAATGGTTGCCTAGGTAACCATATATAAACTGGAAGTAATTCCTGTTCTCTCCTTTTGCTAGACTAACCACTCTTTTGGTTCCTCCCTCTTGTCTTACTTGGGAGTTAATAGTAAAAGGATTTATTTAACCAGACTCTGCATTTTATAACCCCTGCTGGCTTCCAATAGCAAACTCCAAACTGTTTCTTACTAGGGGCTTGTCTTAAATGAGCCAGAACTACTTTTTCTCATCAAAATATTTTAAACCTAGTTGGAACACGGCAAAGAAAAGCAAGTTCAAAAGACAGAGCAGCTAGCCCCCTTATGCCTTGATTTATCGATGGCTATGGGTGGTATATTGAAATTGCGCTCCTGTTCCACAGCATCAGGATCAGCAGAAAATAGGAATGCTTTTGAAACTGGAAGCGAGGGGCGCTGGGTGACTCAGGTGGTTGGGCAACTGCCTTCAGCTCAGGTCATGATCCCGTAACCCAGGATCAAGCCCCGCATTGGGCTACCTGCTCGGCGGGAGGCCTCCTTCTCCCTCTCCCAGTCTCCCTGCTTGTGTTCCCCCTCTCGCTGTGTTTCTCTCTGTCAAGTAAGAAAATAAAATCTAAAAAAAAAAGAAACTGGAAGGGAAAGGACTTTCTTTACCAAAATATCTAACCCTGCTAGCTTACCCATATTGACAGAGTAGATTATTTTCTTTAGTTATGTACGTGGAGGGTAGGGCCCAAAGTGATAGATTCTGGTCTTGTACAGTGTGGCAAAGGCAAGCCTCAAAAGGCATCCTTAGAAAAAGGTGTGGCAGAGGAGGAGATGGGTAATGCTAGGTGGGAACAGATCCACTCTCTATCCTTCTCCAACCTGTTGTGTGCTATGTGCTTTGGAGGTTAACTTCTATGAATCACACCAGCCTGCCTTCTGGCTTCCTATTGTGCTTAGTCAATGGGAAGGACATGACAGGGATGAGAAGGTAGACAGAGTAGAGCTTAGACATGCATAGCCCCCATCTGTCCCTGCTGGGTAGGCAGTGGCTGTTGTCTCTGCCGAAGGCCACAGCTCCTGACAGACAGACCTCTCCCACAGCTACAGGTCTCTATGGATTTCAGTAATCGCTGCACGCCTACAGAGCCATCTCAGTGGCCTCCCACGGCTAACCCTAGGGTGCTTCACCATCCCTTGTTGGATTCCCTCAGCCCCTACCCTTTTAAATAGGCCCTGTAGTCACAACCCCCTGCAGAATTACTCATTTCTTTGGATATGATAATAATATTGTGACTGTTTTTCAAAGTAGTCCTTTTTTTTGTTTTTAGCAATACCTCCGGAAATAGTTAGAGATAAAAATGATATTGAAATGAAGCATGTTTGCCCATGAGTTGATAATGGATAAATGGGTCTCCTTTATAATTTTCTCTTTTTGTTGCACATGTTTAAGTTTTTCCATTGTATAAAGATTTTAGTGACTTTTTAAGATTTATTTATTTATTTGTCAGAAAGAGAGTGATAGGCAGAGGGAGAAACAGACTCCCTGCTGAGCAGGACCCTGGGATCATGACCTAAGCTGAAGGCAGACGCCTAACCTACTGAGCTACCCAGACACCCCCATCATAAAAAGATTTTTAATGGGGAAAAAAAACCTCTTTCTAATCACCCCTTTGTATGCTATCTGCTTCTCGTGGGTACCTGGTTTGAGACAGGAGTAGAGGAAGAGCAGAGAACATCAATCAACAAGATGAGCAATGCCTATTATATAATTTTGCCTGGAATTATCTCTAAAAAGCAAAGGTTTCAAATAATGTGTTTGTGGTCTTTTCTAAACTGGGACTAGACAGTAAAACCTCACAAATTCACCTTCATTAACTAGGAGAACAATTCAATCTGCCTCAGAAAAGATCTATGTAGTAAATTAACTTTTTAGTTTTTTTTAAAAATTGAACAATTTTGGGTGCCTGGGTGGCTCAGTGGTTTGAGGCTTCTGCCTTTGGCTCAGATCATGATCTCAAGGTTCTGGGATCAAGGCCCGCATCCGGCTTTCTGCTCGGCAGGGAGCCTGTTTCCTCCGCTATCTATGCCTGCTTGTGATCGATCTCTGTCTAGCTCTCTCTCTCTCTCTCTCTCTCTCTCTCTCTGTCAAATAAATGAGTGAAATCTTTAAAAAAAAAAAATGAACAATTTTATTTCAACCTCAGACTGGCCTTCATGCACTCTCCGATCTTCTCTCACAAGGTACGTTTTTGCAAATCTTTATAGAAAACTTCTTTTATAGCTGTCTTAGACATGCGCTTCCTCTTACTAACAATTCCTGGCCCTCTTCGCTTCACTCCAAAATGCAACCACTTCAAAACTCGGTCTTAAAGTCTGTCTTGACCATCTTAACCCAAAACCAACTCTCCTTCTCAGTGATTACTATCTCTGCTTCGCCAGTTACTGGGTAACTTTGAGCAAGTACTTAACCTCTCAGTGCCTCAGTTTTAGCATAGGTAAAGGGGGTTCACAACAGTAAACATTAAGTGAAATTGTCTGGGATTGGCTGATACTAAACAGTCAATCACACCTGCTACCATTATTATTTATTTTAAAAAATTTGAACTACATAGCTACCACTATGGCTTTTTCCTAGTAATAAGAATACAACAGTACGCAAAATTAAGCTCTTGCCCTCATGAAGCTACATTTTAGCAGGAGAGACAGACAATTAACACATAAACAGATAAATATTAAGGTTTTGAAATAGTGCTAAGTGCTTGAGGAAACTAAAACAGCCTAAAAATGAGGAAGGTATTATTTTTAGATAAGGTAGTCTGGACTGGCCTCTCTAAGAACCTGACATTTTGATGAAAAGGAACATGCTGAAATTAGTTTTTAAACCAGTTTCACTGCCTAGGAAAACACTCTTACATATCAAAACACTGTATATATTCGGAAACTACATGTTTTCCAACTAGTAATGATAATCCAGAATCCCAATATGGCTTTTCAGCTGGTCAAGAGACAAATCTGCATTATAAGCCTAAGTATCCACTCCAAAGCTGTATTTCAGGACCATTTCAAATGTTCTCATTTATCTTTTTCATACTGACCTAATTTATCAAACACAGTGTTTTTCATCACAATTTCACACTGTTGACAGATTCATCTCTTGCTGCTATTTCACAGACTTGGCCTTTTAATTTCTTCACCTTTAATTGTTCCCTAAGAAATTGCCCTCAGTCTGAATTGCGCCTTTGAACTGCTTTCATGCTACAGTTTTCTTGCTTGCCTTATATATCAGAGTCACTGTCACTGAATGCTTTCATTTTCTTCCACTTTTACTTTCTCACTTCCCTCTTCTCTCCCCTAAAGAGCCAAGAGGACAAGAGACTCCAAAAGAATCTGCTAACCTGGGAGAAGGTGTGTGTTGAGAAGGAGGCAGGTGGCCTCACGGGTGTGAGTGGAAGACTTGGAGAAAGAAAACGTGGGTGGGGAGTAACTACCATCATTTTCCTGACAATTTCAGAACCTAAGAATTAATAAAATAAGGATTTGTGTCAGAAAATGTCAGAAGATTCAGGAAGATATATGTGACGCTTATTTCCACCAAGGGGGAAAAGAAAATCTCTGGTGATGAAAACTGTCACCTTAGGAGTCCTTTGTAAGTCAGTTAATGGAATGAATTTAAAAAAAAAAAAAATATATATATATATGTGTGTGTGTGTGTGTGTGTGTGTGTGTGTGTATGTATATATATATTTCTAGCTATAAAATAACAGTGGACAGTTTAACTCTGAGACGCTGGGCTTTTCCCCTCAGGAAGGAATAAACACACGCAAACATCTTAGCTATCCGAACATTCCACTTTACCTCCTGCGACTTTGCTGTAATTTTTTTTTTCCTTCTTCTGCATCATACACAAGGTCCAAAGTCACTCGAGATTAGAAAACATGAAAAGCTTAGAAATTAAATTCTTAAGATGAATTTCTAAGGAATTCACCTAAGACCACATAAATTTAGAGCCTTTCTTCGCCAGAAACTCGGCAACTCAGATGAATGTCATTGCTTTCCGAAGTTGTGACAAATAGGGTCCACACAAAATTGGCCCGTTTTTCATCTGGTTGCATGTTCCATGTGAGCTCTGGAACTGAGCCGCTGTCCAAAGCCTGGCTCATGCCCAAAACATTCCCAGGTACCAGGATAGGAGGCAAGATAACTGTGTCCTGACGGCACTCTAGCATATGCAACACTGAATCTTCTAAATGTGAAAAAAAGCAACATGAGAGAATATACTGGGTTTTTTTCAGTAATGATAAAAAAAAATGTATAGTTTTGTTATCTCACAAATTAGAACATTATAGAGAAGAAAAAATACCTGAGAGTTCCAGACTTTTTCTCTCTCACATCCTCGTACACAGATTTCCCTCATAAAAATATCTTGTGTTGCCCTAGTTTAAGTTCTTTTTATAAAAGGGATTTTTATATTTCTTCTAAAATGACATGTTAAAATTAATATTGGTTCACCTTCAAGTGGCCTCTGGTGTGACAATCTTCCAGACAACACCCTGATCAAAGGTAATGATTTTTTTTTCTCCTTGTGTTTAGATTAAAAATTACGATCTGCAGGCATGAGTTGAAAAGAACTGAAAGTTTACTAAAAGAAGGAAATCGCTGATTAAATATCTTTTTTTAAGGGTGGGAACTGAATGTTTAAAAAAAGATCTGCTGTTTCCAGTGGCATGGCGAAGGTGAAAAAAAGGGAGCAACCTGGGATGAAGGCAAAAATGGGTGTGAACATTTAAAGACACGAAAACCAACCAAACGGTGGTCTGCTTTTTTATTATCACCCTATACCAACAATTCTAAATAAAATAATGTAAGTGATAAAAAAAGAAACCTCTCAAAAAAAATTGACTGTGTTCTAATATTTGCTATGGTTGTTTTAATCATATGTATGTAAATAAGTTAACATATTATTATTACTCATCTTTTAATATACATTATAATCTACAAGCAACATAATTCAGTTAACTCCCAGTTATACAGCTAACTCCAGACACATGCAGTCCAGATGCACGTATTCATTCCACAAGTAAATTCAGGAAGATTCAGAAGGCATTCTGGCTCATTTTGGGCAGTTTGTGTCTCCAACTTCCAATTCTTAAGATATTTCATATTCTTATGTTTAAATAGGAGATTAGAAATAAACAATGATAGGATATGCAACGTACAAAAAGAAACAAGTTTGCATTAATTCATCACTCCAAGGGATCACCGGAGTTTTAATTTTTGCTTAAAACCAACATAAACTGAAGGCACCTGGGTGGCTCAGTGGGTTAAATCCTCTGCCTTCTGCTGGGGTCATGATCTCAGGGTCCTGGGATAGAGCCCCACATCGGGCTCTCAGCTCAGCAGGGAGCCTGCTTCCTTCTTCTCTCTGCCTGCCTCTCTGCCTACTTGTGATCTCTCTCTCTGTCAAATAAATAAATAAAAATCTTAAAAAAAAAAAAACCATAAACTGAGGAAACAAAACGTAAAATATGAGATGATGTATTTTTGTTTGAGAAGAGCAAATTTTACTTCAAACACAAATATTTTACTGAATTTCAATAATCACCTTTGAGGTTAAAATTTCTTGGGGTGCCTGAGTGGCTCAGTCATTAAGCGCCTGCCTTCGGCTCAGGTCATGACCTTGGGGTCCTGGGCTAGAGCCGAGTCCGGCATCAGGCTCCACACCAAGTAGCAGGAAGCCTGCTTCTCCCTCTCTCACTCCCCCTGCTTGTGTTTCCTCTCTTGCTGTGTTTTTCTCTGTCAAATAAATAAATAATCTTTAAAACAAATTTCTTTTTTACTAATCTTATTTGCCACTAAATTGATATTCAATTCTAATACCATTCATTATTGTCATAGACTAGTAATTTTCTTTCTTTCAAAAATTTAAATAATTTCAAAAATGTAATTAAAATCCATTACTTTTTCCTTTTGTATATAACCCTTATTATAGGTTTTATTTTTTACTTTTTACTGGCATGATTATATATATGAATTCCAATAGAAATACAGCCATCATCTATATGTCTTTTCTGTATGTCATTATTATCATGCATTATCATGCATTTCATATCCTATGAAATAATTCTTTTAATATTTTATTTATTTTACAGAGAGAAACACAGTCAGAGAGGGAATACAAGCAGCGGGAGTGAGAGAGGGAGAAGCAGGCTTCCCGCCAAGCAGGGAACCTGATGTGGGACTCGATCCCGGAACTCCAAGATCATGACCTGAGCTGAAGGCAGACACTTAACCACTGAGCCACCCAGTGCCCCCTATGAAATAATTTTGAATATAACATTGTCACATAGAAGAGCAAAGGGTTAAAAATTATGTGCTTTGAGTGCAAACATGTTGTATACACCACAGACTTTCTGGAGTTTTTTTTTTACATTCTTTCTGACCTTCTAACCTTCTGTCTGAGTCCCAGTTGTAACACAATTTACAACAAAATTGTGAGCTGGCCTAGGGTGGTACATTCTAAGGCAGCAAGAAGAAAATAACCCATAGGAGGGTATAGAAAAGATGCTCACTCATTCATTCATTCAGGAAATACATTCAATGAGTAGCTAATAAGCACCCAGATTTACACCAAACACTGGTCTATGTACTAGGACTATAACCGGGATAAGCCTCAAGCCCCCTGGTAGCTTACCTTGTAATGGGAAAACACAGACAGTAAATAATAAACATAATGAACAAGTAAATTATGTCATCTGTTAGAAGGTGATTAAGTGTTATAGAGAAAATAATAAACACTACATGGTATCGGGGATCAGGAGCGCCAGGAGGTTGCAGTTTTAAATAGGGTAGGTTGGTTATTTGTCATTGGGAAGATGACATGATGAACGTGACAATTAGCCTTGGAGAAATCTAGGAAAAGGGCATCCTGGGCAAAGAAAACAGCCAGTACAAAGGCCATGGGAAAGGAACACACCTGATTTGCATCGGGAAGAGCAAGGAAGCCAAGTGTGGCTAAAGCAGAGTAAAAGATAAGGGAGTAGGAGATGACCAAACAGGAAGGAGGGTTAGACTGCAGAGAGCTTTGTAAGCCTTTAGAAGGACTTGGTCAGATGCCTGGGGAGCTCAGTCAGTCATGCAGCTACCTTCTGCACAGGTCATGATTCCAGAGTCCTGGGATTGAGTCCTGAATTGGGCTCCCTGTCAGCAGGGAGCCTGCTTCTCCCTCTCCCTCTGCCCACCGCTCTTCCTACTTATGCTCTCTCTGTCAAATAAATAAATAAAATCTTTAAAAATTTTTTTAAATAAAATATAAGGACTTTGTCTTTTACTCTGGGTAAAACAGGGAATTTCAGAGCTTTAAGCAGAAGAATGACATGATCCAACTTATGATCTTTAAAAGAGTAGCCTTAAAATATAAGTGAAATAACCACCTCCAGGCAGACTGGAGGGACATGGGGGAGATCCAGCTAAGACATCTGTCCCATATTCACTTCCAAGATAGATCCACCTGATTTAACTGACTAGGAGTCCCTTTCTTCCCTTACTTTTTGCCTTGCAGCCCTCTTGAAGATGAATACCTCATCAAGTTCCCTGGATTCAGAAAAGGCATTCTTCAGGTAAAGGTCTAGAGATGCTGCCCTGATGCTAAGATTTTGCCATTTGAGATTAATTATTTTGCACTGAGTATCTTCAAGAGTCTTCTCTAAAACTATGGATTGCTCTTAGATGTTTAACCTATGAAAATTACCTTTTTGATACAAATCAATTTATCCCTTGTTAACTGACAATTAACCAGCTGACAATTAGGCAGGAATGAATGTGAGAAACATACATAGCAACATACATAAACACACACACACACACCCCTCAATACTTAGATGTTATACTTATATCTAATACTTAGATATCATTATAAACTTAAAATATTAGAAACTTATAATTATAATTATATTATTATATCATATAATATAATCATATAATAATTATAACTATAAAATATTATGAATTTAGAATACTTAGATATTCATTATCAACTCACATTCTATCCACAATTGACTACAATGCTATTAGGTCCTGAATATAAGCCTAAAGGTACATAAAGTGTCCTGCTATGCTATCTTTTCCATTCACTTCCCTTATTTTGGCATGTCAGTATAGAATATGGACGATACAAGAAAAGAGAGAGAGGAAAGGGAATCCCAAAAGATGTGCATGGCAGCAAAGCTATGAAGTAGGAAATGCAGTGGCAAGGAGACTCCTGGAGAAAGATCCATCTGCCTAATATTTGAACCAGCGCCAGCTCCTACCTTAAGCCAACCCACTCTGAGCATAATGGAAAAACCTTGCCCTGAGGCGCTGCCCTCCCCACTAATCTTCACCTTCAGGAAAGATGACTAAATGATGTCTCTTTGTAGCCTAATTGGTTCTCTTGGTCCCTGACTCCATTTGTTTTTTGGGTTTTTTAAAGACTATTATTATATTCATTCCACTTAGATCTTTTGTCAGTAAAATTTCTTAATGTTTCTTTGTCAAAATGGAAGGCTTTTAAATTCTCAATTGTTTTTTAATGTCTCTTCCAAAAATAGCACTGTCAGAAACAGATGTCAGAAAGATGAAAAGCATCAGGTGGGCACCAATTTTTACCCACACTGGCCACCAAAAGTTGAAGTTGAGGCTAGGATTGAGCAAATACAAGAAACGATATTTCCTGAGGTGCCTGGGTGGCTCAGTCAATTAAGCGTCTGACTTCAGCTCAGGTCATGATGCCCAGGATCCTGGGATTGAGCCCCACACTGGGCTCCCTGCCCAGCAGGGAGCCAGCTTCTACCTATTCCCTTTCCCTCTGCCCCTCCTCCCCACTCCTGTGCACATTCTCTGTCTTGCTCTTTCTCTCTCATATAAATAAAATGCTTTTAAAAATGGTATTTCTTAACAATATAGAAAATGCCATTTAAAGATTTTTCTCTGCTGTTTGCTAACATCAAGTATCCATTGATAGCTGAATGGAAAAAGATATCTATATATATATAGATATAGATATATCTATATATATATACACGTATCATATATATATGATACATGATATATATGATAGATTGATATATATGATATATATATGTGTATATATATATATACACATATATATATAGTAGTCACTGAGCCATAAAAAAGAATGAACTCCTGCCATTTGTGATAACATGGATGGACTCAGAGAGTATTAGGCTAAGTGAAATAAGTCAGACGGAGAAAGACAAATACCATATGATTTCACTTATATGTGGAATTTAAAAAACAAAATAAATGAACAAATAAACAAATCAAAAATATACTCTTAGATACAGAGAAAAACTGGTGATTGCCAAAGGGGACAGGGGAGGGATAGGCAAAATAGATAAAGGAGATTAAGAGGTACAAAGTCCCAGTTATAAAATGAATAAATAAGTAACAGATGAAAAGTACAGCATAGAAAATGTAGTCAATAATATTGTAATCAGACTGTATGGTGACTACACTCATCCTGGTGAACATGAGTAAAGCACAGAATTGTCAAATCGATATGTTATACATCTGAAACTAATATAACATTGTATGCTAATTTTTTAAAAAAGTTTTCTCTGATGTTTGCTAACACCAGGTACCATGCTCACAGTTCTGAGCTAGTGATTACCCAGTGTTATCAACTCATACTTCAGAAACCCAGATATGAATACGTACATCGCTAATGCCTTCTTTCTATTAAAAGCTACAGGGAACCTTCCACATGTGGCAGCTTCCATCCAAGGAAGTCTCATGAGGAGATGGCAAATCCCTATTTGATATTGTTTAAGGGCAGTACGAAGCTTCCTTGACTCCATCACCCACAAAGTTTCCCCACATGAACACCGATGCCTTGACATCATTAACATGGAGCAGAGATTGTACAATAGGAGTTGACTCTTGAAATGTTAATACAGCCAGAGGGAAAATCAACACATGTACACTAACATGTAAATGATGAATGTCCTACACCTTTCTTAAAACTAATTTGTGAGGGGCACCTGGGTGGCTCACAGTGTTTAAGTGTCTGCCTTTGGCTCAAGTCATGATCCCAGGGTCCCGGGATCCAGCCCTGCATCGGGCTCCCTGCTTGGCAGCAGGAAGCTTGCTTCTCCCTCTCCCACGCCCCGTTTGTCTTCCCTCTCTCGCTGTGTTTCTCTCTGCCAAATAAAAAAATAAAATCTTAAAAACAAAACAAAACAAAAAACGATTTGTGAGAACAGAGTAGAAAGAATCCAGGAAACGAAGATTCTGAAAGGGAAGGAGAACTTTTTCGAAAGTAAGATTACAGCCCCTAATAGCCTAAGACCCACTAGAAAAGGTAAAATGGAGAGAACCCTCCTGAGGATAGCTCCTAATGGTGCCCTTGTCACCACAGTGAGCACTTAAATACTGGAATATTTCCTATCTCTTCCTCATTCCTGTTCAAAGTTTCCAAAGGATGGGGTAGTCCTATGATGTTAACTATATCACAAACTTCTAAATATTACTACAAAGAAAAAAATCTAATTTTCATAATTTTCATAATTTAATCAGAAATGTAGATGATAGCAAAAAAAATCAAGAGGTTAAAAAAATTCATTGAGAAAGAAGATAAGGTAATAGTCACCTTGTACACATTAACCTTCACTACAACAGTAATGTCAGGCCTAGTGGGCAATGGAGTCCCTTCTAGTTTTCCTTGCTGGCACTGGAATGTTTTCTCTGACATTAGCCCAACCCCAAGCCCTTTCAACCACCCAAGTTTAACTTTCCTAGTAATTATTCAAGGAGGCAATGGTACAGCACAGAAATTCCTCAGCCTGTGTTTCAAGACCCTTTATCAATTGAGTCCTCAGTCTGTTTTGACTCCAGCCATAGCTCCCCCTATAATCCTGCTCTGCCCCCACTACTGCTACTACTCCTCTACCTAGCCAAACAGGAACATTTGGGAGTATTCAAATCTCTCCCTTTCTTAATTCTTGACCTTTGTTTTAATACTTCAATCCAGAGTAATCAACCCTAACTCCACATACCAAAATCCTATTCACCCTCAAAACCACTCCAATGCTTCCTTTATATATCTACTACCTATATCTACAAAAAAAAATTAAAAATAGCCCAATTCCTACCTAGATTGACACAAAAACTCACACTAAAAGCCTATTTACCTCAGTTCCTATTGCCCAATATATCATGTCTGGCTTGCAACCAAAAATTGCAAGGCATCCTAAAAGGCAAGGAAAAAAAAAAAAAAAAAGCAGTCTGAAGACATCAAACAAGCATCAGAATCAGATTCAGATATGGCACAGATTTTGGAATCACCACACAGGAAATCTAAAATACTTATGACTAATATGTTAAGGGTTAAAATGAAAAAATTAGACAACATGCAAGAATAGGTAGGTAGTGTAAGCAAAGCTATGGAAACTCTGAGAAAGAATCAAAAAAGAATGCCAGAAATCAAAAACACCAAAACAGATATAAAGAACGCCTTTGATGGTTTCACCAGTAGACAGGACATGACCAAGCGTCAGTAAGCTTTAAGATATGTAAATAAAAACTTCCCAAACGGATATGCAAACAGAAAAAAAGTATGAGATAAGACAACTACATACTGTTGCCAGCCAGACATCTGAGGCATTCCCCATCCTGTTCCATTACCCAAAGAGCCATGCACGCATTGGGCTGAGGCAAGTTCATTAGCTCAGTTACCAAAATCATTCACGAGACCTTGCCATAATGGAAGGACTTAGAAGGAGAGCATACTGGATCCCCAGCACTGTAGTCTCTAAGCAATAGGTCACTCCAACAGGAATCTACAATGTGGGTGTGGATATTTTAATATTTCATGCCTGCACACATGAAAATTACTACCCATTTAATCTTCTCAATAAAATTTCTGTCTCTTGTCATCTTTCTTATTATGTATGCATTACCATCCATCTCACTGGGACATTTTGAGGCTTAATTAATAATGTGCACTGATTTGAGCCTTGGGGGGAAGATAAAGAAAATGCCTTATGTATACATTTGTACCATGGAAAGCATAGTATCATGATAAATATGCTGTAACAGCATAAAATGAAAAGAACTCTGGGCCAGACAAGTGAAGGGAATGATACGAGGAACAGAGACATGGAAACTTGTATAAACCATAGCTAAAGAGATAACCAGGACAGATTTTTTTTTTTATTTAATTGGTTTTTCTTAGCAAGAAAAACCAATTATAAGAAAAACCAATTAAATAAGTTATATATCAGAAACATTGAATTATTATTGTCTTGGGGGGAAATGACCCTATGTCTTAATTAGACATGGCCACATGTGAAGGTTCAAGCCAAGAAATGTAACAGGTATTGTGCTAGATATTCACCATTGCTCTTCCAGAGACACTGTCCACCTTCTCCACTCTGCCCCAGGGGTCTGACCGTTATGGTCTACATTAAAGGGTGCCTTCACTGTGGTTTCCTGTGAAAGCCAAGTCACAGGAGGTCCGAAGGCAGAAGGAGAGTGAAATAAGAGTATTTATTTTCTTAGCACTCTACTATGCTGTGGGCAGACACGGAAAGCTATAATTCCTGGAAGGCAGCCATTTCCTACAGTCCCTCTCCAGACACCTTCAATAATAGGACAGGTATCATTTTATACTTTTGCAGCATTCCTTGTTGGCTTCCCTTAAGAAAGCCTGCCCACATCCTTGAAACAGTCACTTTATTTCTCCCCATATCTTCCCTGCCTGGATCCTTACTGATATGGGTATAAAATATGTACACATGAGAATATGCAATATATATATTTGCCATGGAAGATTTTTTCATTTTAACAAGATAGACCATACACAAAAGAAATGTGAGTATGATTTACCTCCTCTGTCACATTATCAACCCCAAGAGTTAGTTATGCCTTCCTTCTGTTCTCCCTACTCTTTATGCACAGCATATAATTATCATGAGATTATGGTGGGCATGAAAGTAGCTTACATAAGAGGGCTTCATCTGAGGTGAGTTTCATGAAGTGAGGGAATCTGAGAATTACAAAATGCCAAGAGGTCTGACCCTTGGAGTTATGTCAACTCAAGCCCCTGTAGTTGGCTTACACATCTGTGTACAACCAAGAAATGTGAAGTGTTGCACAATTCAGTGAGGGCTCTCTTTTCAGTCAGATAGTGAGATCAAGAGCAGAGTTTTTCATGATGTTTAGTCCCAGTTCTAGCCCACTGCTTAATAAACATCTCTTGATCTCCTACTCTCATTGAGAACACACAATAAGGACACAATCAGTGTTTATGAATGAACTCAGAACTACCTTCCAAGTTGAATTTCCTGACAAAGACAAGATAAACTGTTTAAAAGAACATCATTTAATATCAAAGCATCTAGGTTATAATAACCCCAACAGCATGTACCTTGAGATGTTAAACATATAAGCTTGGGGTTTTTTTCCATTTTTGAAACCCAACTATTTTGAGAGAGGATCTATTTTTTAAAGAAGAATGCTCATGTCAAAGCAAGCAACTCTTTTACATCTGATTTCAAAGAGGAACTGCATGTCTATCTGTAAAATCAAAGTGTGTCTCCAGCCCCTAAAGTCATAATATTCAATGTAGAGTTTTCCACACAAATAGCAAGCAGTAGTGCACCCAGATGACCTTCAAAGGCATCAGCCTATGGACCAGAACTGGCAGCAACTCCCTTGACATAAATCCACACTTGGTGTTCTTATCTCTTCTCCTCTTCATCATGAACTCCTGAACCCTTCCTCTGCATGATTCTTGGACATGTCCCTCCTTCATAGCCCCATCTGTGTCAGGTCTCCCTGCCACCAGCCTTGGAGCCCATGGCTTCTGCTGTCACTACCTTGACCCCTTCGTTTTTATACTCAAGCTCGATTTTTCTCCACTGCAATAGTTTCATATCATTCTCCCATCTGCGACATCCAAAAGGCTCAGATTAACATGAATATACTCAGACCTGTGGCTCATCTGTAAAAATGATCATAGAGGGCACCTGGGTGGCTCAGTCAGTTAGGTGTCTGACTCTTGGTTTTGGCTCAGGTCATGATCTAAGGGTCTGAAACTGAGCCCCATGTTGGGCTCCACACTTAGCAGGGAGTTTGTTTGTCCCTCTCCCTGTGTTCCTCCCCCCTCTCCTCAAATAAATAATAATCTTAAAAAGAAAACAGATAATATGATGGAGCTAAGCAATATCATCAGGCTCCCTTAGCTCTGATTTTATCGTTCTTCCACTGAAGCCATGTGAGGTCATGTAATAATCCTGTCACTTGGCCTCTTGGTATTGGCCCTTCTCATATCCAGCATTTACTAAGTGCCTGAAATAGGGAGAGCACAATGCTGAGTTCTAGGAATACAAAAATTGTCCCTGCCCTTTACAGGTGCTAGCAGTTACCATTTTCTGAGCACTTCTACATAGGATATTTAAACAGGGCTCATTATAACCTCACAACAAACCTATGAAGAAGCACAACTGATAACCCCATTGTATGGATGAAAAAACTTAGATACATTCGTTATCATGGCCTGAGTCACACAACTAGTATATGGCAAGACTGAAACCTAGATAGTTGGATCCTCTATGATACTGCCTCTTAAACAATAATAGCAAAACATTTGTATTTAAAAGTATGAATAAAATATTGAATAAAAGATCTTAGTTCTGCTAAGATTCCCAGCATGAGGAGATACATGAGCTCCAAGATGCTTTCCACACTGTCCACTTGTGCCAATGTAATGGCCCACTCTGGAGCCTGTATCACATACTCTCAGCTGACTAATCTCCATCTTCAGCCAGCACTGTGCGAAGGCCCAACATTTCACCTCCAAAGAGCCATCAGAGTAATTGATTTGACTCCTATTTGTGCTTTATTATTTTGTACACGATGAGCTTGTTAGATTGTACATATACTATATCTGACATCATTTTTTCAAACTTGTTCTCATTGCCATGTTTAATCTCTCCAACTAATCCATC
The DNA here is from genome assembly GCA_004023965.1 of Spilogale gracilis. NCBI lineage: Eukaryota > Metazoa > Chordata > Mammalia > Carnivora > Mephitidae > Spilogale > Spilogale gracilis. The sequence continues at coordinate 66,279 of PITA01009708.1, forward strand.
AAGGGCACCTCCAGCCAAACCTGGTATGGTACTTATCAAATAGCAAGCAAAGTTTGTTAATAAATCAAATAATTCACATTATCCAGGGAGTCAAATAGAAACCATGGCAGATCAGTCTGAGGACACTCACTCACCTTGACCTGCCAGAGCCTCCCCCATCAATCCACTGGGGCTAAACTGACAGCAGTGCTCCAATCCACATTTTTCTCCCCTTGACTTGTATCTTGTTTTAAATGATAATATAAACACAGAGCCTCCAAAGTAGTGAAAGAAACTTTTATTTTCTCATGGTTCCACTGCCCAGGTTTTTATATGATACTGTAAATCCAAAACTGCCATAAAAGTTAGAAGCTTCAAAGTGCCTTTATAGGAATTTGGATTGTGGTCATTCACCCTTAGTGTTCTCTTACTAGTGGTGGAATTCCCTCCCCAACCACCTAACATGAGTACATTGGCTATGCTGGGAAGACCTGCAGACCTAAGCAGATCTGAGCTATTTTCCATCACTCATCATTGTAAATGTGTATATGTTTTAACTGTGGGGTATTCTTAAGCCTTTCTGCCAGTGATGCTTTCAGTAAACAACAGTAATTCTCAAGGGCCTTATCATGAATGCAGTGATTCATCTCCAGCAAAGAAGTGGCTTTATTTAGAACTGGCCAGAGGGGGAGGGACATCATTATATTCCACTTGCTATAGGATCTGCAGAATTCTGTTTCATTTGCCCTGTGTTGCAGGTCTAGTTTACTTCTTTTCCTTTATTCTTCTACAAAAATCGGATGCTTAAATATTAAGCAAATATCCCCACATTGATGCTTTACCTAATCATTTCTTCTTAATTGGTTCAAACAAAGTGCACTTTGCATACCCTCCCCTCAGTCTAGTTTGTAAAGCCACACAATGGCTGCCTGACACACAGAAGACATTAAATAAATGTTTAATTAATATTTGCAGAGCAATAAAGGCAAAGAAAAAAAAACAGAAGCAAGAAAGAGAGGGAGGTGATGTCAGTAACTGTAGGTAAAAATTAGAAAACGTCACAGACTACCTCTGTCTGGTTCATGAGCAACTGAGCCCTACAGGGTTGAAGACCTTTTTGTGACTCAAGGGCTAAACACCCTCCTCCTGAATTTTACTACCAGAAGGACCTTTAGGAAGAGAATAGCCAGTTTGGAGCAATTCATCCCCACTGCCAGAAAAATACAAGTCAACACATTTTGACCTCTAGAGGTAGATAGATCAGTGTAAGTAATATACCTGCTATCTATTGTCATAATAGTACTGCATAACAAACAGCCACAAAAACCTCAACATCATTCAGCAATAAGTATTTCTTGTTTTTGCTCCAGTCAGCTGGGGTTGGCCAAATGGTTCTGCTAGTCTTAGCCAGGTTTGCTCATATGTCTACAGCACCAATAGTCACAGGCTATTATCAGCTGGCCTTGGCTGGGACAACTGAGACTACTCACATCTGTTCCACATATCTGCTATCTTCCAGTGGGCTATCCCAGTCATGAGCTTATGGCAGTGGAGGAGGAGCTTGCCACCGGAAATATACAAGGACTCTTGGGGCCTAAGCTCAAAGCTTAGCCCTAACCTCTACTTCATTCTACTGGCCAAGGCTAGTCATACAGCTGAAACCAAAGGCAGGGAATTATGTCCTGCCTTCACTGGAAATGAACTATAAGGTACATGGCAAAGGGAGTATTACAGGGAGAGATGGGGAAGTGAGGCCAGGGATGCAGTCTGCTACAAGTATATTTATATAAAGATAAAAACTACAGCATTTTTAATTACAAAGATGGAACTCAGACATATTTGTAAATATTAAACTAGGAAAGCAACCTGAAAGGTCTTTATATTTTTTAATAAATATCTTGTTCAATCATTATTTTTAACTAAATCTTATTACGATTACTTAAATATTCAGTTGAGATAAGTAACATTTTTGCTGAAAATGAACTGATTTCTTTCTGGATATTCTTTATTCAAGTGATGTGATAAAATATTTTTATGAGTTAATAATTAAAAACTTTAAACATTTGCATAAGTTATGGCAGTAGTCAATTTTTTTCTAATTTTTGGAGACAAGGAGAAATGAAATGACCTATCTGATATAACAAAGATTGTGAACAAATTAAAATTTTATTTCAGTATTTTAAATTTAATAAATACTTTCATTTCACAGTTTTGACAAAGCAAAGGGACATCTGATTCCTAGATTTGTATTTTTCATCTGATTCAATTATATAAGTTTATATTTTAGAAATATCAACTCACTCACATCAGGACCCAGACTAAATTACTCTGCGATATCAGAAGCTTCAGACTGAAAGAAGCTTGAAATGAAATTATATCTCTGCAAAAATCAGAATCTCTATTTCTGGGTTCAGTGCATTTGACAGTTTAACTACCTACATTGTTTTTATCATATGAAAAAGGAGACTACTTCAATTTCACATCCTTTAACCTTCTAGCAATGAAATAGTTCTAGAGAATATAATGAATATAAAAGGGGTCAGTGTTCAAATTACACTCGTTTATAGTTAATTGGAAAGTTTCTTTTGTTGTTGATGACCAGAGCCTTTTTGCCTGTCCATCAGCTAGTGGTTATCACTCTGATGCCTTAATCTTCAAGTAGACATTCCCTTGATTCAATACAATTATGGTAACCCATAAGTTAATGCAGTCCTATAAGAGAGATGCCATCATTACCCAGATTTATGGGCAGAACCACATCCATAAAATTCAGATAATTGCTTGTGTACTGCTGCCCTATTTTTGCCTATTAATATAAATAATATTCTCAACATTAGCTACCAAGAGGACAAATTTCTCATAACTGACTCTGTACTTAATTCTGTCAGATAATCTCCTCTGCAATTTGATGAAGAATATACTGTGAACAAGTTCTGACAACCTTCGTTTTTCTAGTGTGCTTTGTTGAAGAAGCCCAATCTGCTGTTTGTTTGGGATTGTTACCACATTAAATTGATTTAAGGACACCATTTTCCATTCTTCTGTCTTCCATGCTCTGTTAACTTATGTCACATTTATTAAAACTCATGGTTTTGCATGTATGTTTCAATTTGTGGTAGCAAACCAAAGCAACGCATTCCTCTCCTTTTCTGTAAAATAGTGTTGAACAACTGCTGCTATCATCAACATATTGCCACATCATAGGTCAACTCAACATGAAAAGACCTACGCGATATTCTGATTAGAAAATACTACCAGGGGCACAGAATATATATGAAGTACCTTTTCAAATAAAAACTTGGAGGAAGTAAATAGAACAAATGCATAAAAGAGGAACATATGTTTTATGTTACCAAATTATGCATCGTTATTTTGAATAGCTAACAAAAGCGTGTTATAGGTACTAAAGCTTCATTTAAATTTTAGTCCATTTGCAGTTTTTTTCAGATTCCCATGGCGGGTGGTGTGGAGTGGAATGACTTCTCCAGGGAGCTGAACTCTAAAATCTGTTTCTGTGAGATACTGCAAACTGTGGTCTCAGATTCCAGACTGTTCCAAACAAAGCTCTCTGAGCTCCTGTACACTAATTTATGACATATCTGCTTTCACCCACTAGGTTTGTGCTTTATCAGTCTCTGGGAGCCCATCAGAGCTTACAAAGGAAAGGAAGTCTGAGAGACATAAAAAATATTGACACCAAGCCAGGGAGCATTTTATATTATTTACAGCATAGGAAGAACCCCTGAAAGTGCTGAAAATGAAGGTCATGGTCTGAACAAGTATGAGGACTGGGTTGCCATCCTCACATTCTTCATGTTATTAAAATAAAATGTCTACTCACACTTGAAGTTTCCCAAAGCCCTGTGTTGGAGAAGAGGTAAGAGACAAGCATAGGCAGAACACACCTCCCACTTTCATTCCTACCTCCCCAAAGAACACTTAACACTGACCCTGTTCTGGCCAGACAGACCTACATATTCCCTGACTGTATCTTGTGGCTCCCAAATTCAAGCCTCTCGCACCTAAATGTTAGCCATATTTTAAGATCCACCTATTTCCCACCTCCTAGACTTCCCTGAGTACTCCAAACAAAGTGAATGCTCTCTTTAGAAAAATCACAGATTTTAATTTTCCCTACCATCAACATTGCTACATAATGACTTAAGTAAATATTCGCTGTTTCCCTAATAGGTTATACATTTTGGAAAGAGAAAATCATGTCAAAATTTTTAGCTATGCCCCTAAATTTGGTAATATTGAGCCTTCCCCAGAGGAAACATATAACAAAAATTTGCCTTTTGTGTTTTTACTATATTTTTATATTTTAATTTTATATTTTCTTCTTAAAACAAAAATAATACAATCATCATACATACAACCTTCAAATGTAAATGTGAATATAAAATCCATAACTCTCACTGACGTCCATTCAAAAGTGTGACTTGATGAAAAAGGAAGAGTTTGCATTATCAACTTAGGCAGGTGTTTCCGGCTATAGGGAGGCTTAAATTTTCAGATCATTTTCTGGAAGACCCAATTCAGTGAAAACCTACTTTCCTTTATAGTGCTGCATCCCTGAGTGGGTTAACTCCACAGACTAAGACTCCAGAGTATGAGATGGAGTACTATAAGTCCCCATGTCAACTCTCAATATAACTCTCAAGCAATATTCCCAGGACATTTCTAAAGGCTCCAAGTTTTACGGAAGCTTAAAGAGATTATAGCTTTCCTGAGCAATTGTTAATACTTAGGGTCAAGAACAGTGGTTATGGACTATATCCTCATAATCACCTTCTCAAATATTACAGTCTTGCATCTTGCAGGGAAGATAGGAGGAAAATAAAAATACTAGCACAGTTTAGGCAGCTGCCTCTATAAACCTCTGCACCTCTAAAAGTGAGAGCCCAGCCCATCCAAAAAGCTCTTTTTCAGTATCTGTTTTCAGGAAACATTTTAATCATCAATCCAAGCATCAGAAAATAAAAACACAAAAAAAATACAACTTAATTAAAATCCTAGGAGCATTAACATCCTCTCTCTGTCGTGACACGAATTATACTTGAAGCATGATCAAGTCACGTGAGTGCCCATTTCAAAGATGAGCAGCGCCAGCGCCCACTGGTGTAAGACAGTGCTCAGAGGCAAGACCAGCTTTTACCACCGGCTGACCCACAGACTTAGAGTTCCTCCTAGGACTCTTTGTCTGAAGGCGTAGCTTTTACCCCAGCTCTGCAAGCAGCTAGCCTATCTGTGCTTTTGCTAATGGAATTAGCTTTTTTCTGCCTCATTTCCTCAGGGTATGATGTAGCAATGGGAGGATAACAAGGAAGAATGTTGGCTTCAGCCATCATCTCTGACATTGCTTTGCTCTATGACCTTGACATTGTAATCAATCTCTCTAATCTTTGGTTTCTTCATCTATACAAAGAGAATAATGCTCTCATAATGGAATTATGGTAAAAATTAGGTAAATGGATCTATGGATGACAGTAAACTTCAGCTGTTACCATCATCATTATCAGCACTGTTATTATAAGTAAGTTAAATTAGGTTATCTTCCACTCCTAACAGTTTAAAAAATAATAGTAGAAGACTCAGAAGAAAGCCCCCATTCAGCCTCTAATTTTCATCCCCCTAAGATTGATTTGCTCCTTAATGCTCCTTTGCACCATAATGAAAAGGTAAGGCACCTCAACTTTGGAGAATCCCAGCTTCTGCATCCGATACATTTTATTTTTTAAATTAAGAACAAAAATAACACTTGGAAAATAGTCTCATTTCAACAAAGTCCTTGATGGTTAATCTACAAAAAGTAGTCTTGGGCACTCGGTGGCTCAGTGGGTTAAAGCCTCTGCCTTCGGCTCAGGTCATGATCTCAGGGTCCTGGGACCTGGGATCGAGGCCTGCCTCTGGCTCTCTGCTCAGTGGGGAGCCTGCTTCCTCCTCTCTCTCTGACTGCCTCTCTGCCTACTTGTGATCTGTGTATCAAATAAATAAATAAAATCTTGTTTTAAAAAAAAGTAGTCTTGACTCCCTCATCTAACTAGCTTTCCTGATAGACTGATTATAGGATATAGAAAATGTGAATAGCAAGCAATGAGACTGATTTTAGTAGACATCCAGGGAAATCAGCATAAATTACTCCTTATCACAAAAAGGAAAATCATTTTTAGAGACTTTATATCAAAAGGATTTACAAACAAAGTCAAGCCAAGTTCTCCAGGGATTTCCAGGTAAGTGGTGATTTAGACACCTTGTGTCTAAATCCTTCCCTCCAAGGAAATCCTTCCCTCCAAGATCAGAATTGAAACATAAATGGAATATTAAAATGTCGACATGAAGCTTCACTTTTGACTTCCTTAATCTTATTAGGCATTCTAGTTATTGGGATCAAATAGTGATCTCCTTGTAGCTAGTTCCCAGCTTTGTCTTTGGCACACAGCCTCCACATTGACCTTGGTCCTCTTTGCTTGTATCTCTTTGCTCTCCTTCTCACAATGCATGCTTCCCCATTCCATTCATTTGTTTATCACTTTCTTTTTTTCCCACTTTATTGAGGTGTACTTAACATACAAAAAGTTGCACATATTTAATGTATGCATTTTGAGGAGTTTAGACATACACCTGTACGTGATATTATCACCACAAACAAGGTAATAAATATATACATTATCTCCAAAAGATTTCTTGTGTCTCCCTGCTTATGTGTGTGTTTGTGTGTGTATGTGTGTGTTAAAAACACTTAGCATGAAATCTACCCACTTAACAAGTTTTTAAGCGGCAATCCCATACTGTTAATCATAGGTACCATGTCGTACAAGTAGATCTCCTTACCTTATTCACCTTGTATAACTATAATTTATACTAATTGAACAACTCCCATTTCACTCTCCCCTGATACCCTAGCATTAACCATCTGTTCTTTGCTTCTAGGAGTTTGACTAATTTAGATAGCTTATATAAGTGGAATCATGTGGTGTTTGACATTTAGTGACTGATTTTACCGAGTGCAATGTTTTCCAGTACTATCCATGTTGTCACAAATGGCAAGATTTCCTTCTTTTTTAAGGCTGAATAATATTCCATAATATGTATGTACCACATATTCTTTATCTACTCGTCTGTTGATAAATATTTGGATTGTTTCCAAATCTTGGCTGTTGGGAATAATGCTGCAATAAACATGGGAGTGCAGATACTCTTCCAGATCCTGATTTCAATTCTTAGGATAATTACCTAGAAGTTGGATGGCTGGATCACATGTTAGTTCTATTTTTAATTTTTTAAGAACCTCCACACAGTTTTTCATAGTGGCTGTACCATTTCACATACCCATCAGCAATGTACAAGGGTTCTATTCTCCATATCCTTGCAGTACTTGTTAGGTTTTGTTACTTTGATAATAGCCATCCTAAATTGTGTGAGGTGGTATCTCATTGTGATTTTGATTTCAGTTTCTCTGATTATTAGTGATGTTGAGCACCTTTTCATATACCTGTTGGCCATTCAAATGTCTTCTTTGGAGAAATATCTATTCAAGTGGCCATTTTTTTAAATTGAGGTGTTTTGAGAAGCTTCGGGGCCTTTTTTGGTTTTGGTTCTGGGGTTTTTACTATTGAGTTGTAGGAGTTCCTTATATATTTTGGAGATTAGCCTCTTATTAGCTATATGGTTTACAAATATTTCTCACAATCTGTAGGTTGTGCTTTTCACTTTGTTGTTCTTTGTCTGTGGAGATGGCTTTTAATTTGATATAATCTATAATCCCCCTTGTCTATTTTTTCCTTTGTTGCCTGTTTTTGCTGTCATATCCATGAAATGATTGCCAAGACCAACATCATGAAGGTTCCCCCTTATATTTTCTTCTAGGATTTTTAGTTTCAGGTCTTTAGGTCTTTAATCCATTTTGAGTTGATTTGGTATAAGATAAAAGTCCAAATTCACCCTTTTGCACATGGATATCCAGCTTTCCCAACACTCTCTGCTAAAGAGATTATCTTCTCCCCATTGTGTATCCTTGGCATCCTTGTTGAAATTCAGTTGCTCATGCATCCATGGGTTTATTCTGGACTTTATATTTTGTTTCACCTGTCTTTATGCCACTTTCAAACTGTTTTAGCTACTGTAGCTTTGTAATATGTTTTGAAATCAGAAAACATAGTGCACTCTTGGCTTCATAATACATCACTTTCTTTAACACCTAATTCAAGCCTTTTGCCTATAAAAAGCCCCTTTTTTTCAAGATTTTTATTATGTTCAGTCAGCCAGCATATAGTACATCATTGGTTTCTGATGAAGTGTTCAATGATTCATTAGTGGCATATAACACCCTGTGCTCATCATTACATGTAAAAGCCTTTTCTTGCTAATTCTGCTCACCTAGCCTTATTGTCCTACGATACCGTCCTTAGTATTCTAATTTCACAACAGTGAAATTTCCTATCAGTGATTTTGTTCATATATTATTTCATTTATATTCTATTTTTTTCTTTTTTCTTATTTATATTCTATTTCAATGTGATTTTCTCCCTCAACAGAAATATACCTTCACAGGATTAAAAACTGTTTGCTGCTTCTTTGAAACCACCACAATACTTACAATGTTCCTTTGAGTTCTTCCTGAATAAAGCAATTAATTAATTAATTAATCAAAGAACAGATGCGAGGTTACATTTTTCTTTTCAATATAGGCCAATTACTATGATGATAATAATGCCAAATTTTCCCCAAAGAGATATATTTTGTAGTTCATGTTATATTAATTTTGCATGTCAAACACCAAAAACACCATTATTCTCAGCATATTGTAGTGTCAACAATCAAAAATTCTGAAATAATTAAGACAGGCTTCAGGCAAAATAACGGTCTCTGGAAAAGAAAAATCAACAAAAACCTTTTGTGATGCTAACGCTAGATTCAGAATTAACACCTGCCTTATAGCAGAACCATATTAAGCTGCAATCTTACCATGTATGGGTTTTTTTGAGGAAAAATACATTCTGAGCTGTAATAGATCTGACTCTATGTAATAATGAATAGTACCAGAAGTGAGGTCAACATTATAATTCCTAAACTCTACCACATACCACATTCCAATACCTGCATTAATCTTGTCTGCCCAGAGGCCAAAACCATTAGAGGGGGAATCTGGGGCTTTGGGATATGGTGCACCCTAAAGTCATCACCAAAGACCATGTGAAGTCCAAAGAACCAGCCAAGAAAAGATATGTGCCCTTTAGAGGTAGATGTTTTTAAGTTTATGGCAACCCAACCAAAAAGTTAAAATGATCAATGCATTGAGAAAAATATGGAAGAAAAATAGTTTCTAAGCTAACAAAATTTCTTAAAGAGAAAAAGAGTAAATTAGCCAAACTTTAAAAGAAAAAAAAAGTCTTGTTTAGATTTGCAAATGGGTAAAAGTAAAAGCAAGCTATTACTTAAAATTATATTTCATCTCATCCGAACTGATAGTGTATAATTTGTCTATTAATCTTGAGGGCATTATGCTAAGTGAAATATGTCAGAGAGACAATCACTGTATTATCTCTCTTATATATGGAATCTTAAAATAACAACAACAACAAAACAAGCTCATACAGAAAACAGACTAGTAGTTACCAGAAGTGGGAATGGAGGTGCAAGAAACGGGTGAAAGAAGTCAAATGGTAAAATTTCTTTAAATTGGGAGTCATACTGAGAAATAATCATTTAATAATGGTACTGTTTAGAATTTTTTTTACAGATGATTTAAGATACAAATGGCCAATATCCCTGATGAACACAGATTTCAAAA
>PITA01009709.1:0-59228 GCA_004023965.1 Spilogale gracilis
AAGCGGCTGTACCAGTTTACATTCCCACCAACAGTGTAAGAGGGTTCCCCTTTCTCCGCAGCCTCTCCAACACTTGTTGTTTTCTGTCTTGTTAATTTTGGCCATTCTGACTGGTGTAAGGTGGTATCTTAGAGTGGTTTTGATTTGAATTTCCCTGATAGCTAGTGACGCTGAACATTTTTTCATGTGTCTGTTGGCACAGTGTTCTTAAACCTGAAAAATTAGGTAGATTTTGGGGGAAGAGAATTCCTCAGTCTGGCTGGAGCTCAAAGTTCATGCTTTGAGAAATAAGTCTGGATTGATTGGAGAGGAGGGCTTTAGGTATGTGGTAAATTGGATTTTAGACTGTGGATATTCAGTGAGTCTGAGAAGAAAATAGATATGGTGACAGGCACCTTTTATTTAGATCCACTTCATTTTTCTGAGTGCATATTTTGAATTTAGTTCCCAGCAACTGTAGGGGTCAAGGATGCTCCAATAATAAGGTGTGTCTATATCTAACAGATTTTAGTCATCTAAGTCTAAAGTCCTTATATTCTGAGTACTGAGTATGCATCCTACTCTCCCTTGGCTTATTATTACCTTCATGTTAGCAATAGCCTTTAGTCACATCTATGAAGAATTTTCTATAAGCTGTTTAAATTCATTTTATTTATGCTACTCTCTGTTATCAGTCATTATTCTTGTGCATGTCTATCTCTAACTTTAGAATGTAGGCTTCTTTAAGTATGGGCAATGTTTAACTAGCTGCTATGATAACAACACTGTGCTCATAGTATGATATTCCATGATTGTTTGGAAAGAATTAGTTGATGGCATAGGCAGTCTTGAATCAGCCATTAGCGTGCTGATCATCTTACATGAAAGAATGTGAAAATTTCTTGTAGCATTTATTTTGCTAACATTTAACATATGTATACATTAACGTATTTGATCCTATCAAAAACATTAAGACATAGATAATAATATCTCCCTAACTTGGTGAGGGGGGAAGAGGCTTATAAAGGTTCAGTAAATTTTTCAAGCTTTCATAGCTAGGATTTAAATTAAACATTCTGACATACAAATCATTGTTCTTTACCATAATGGCATTACCTGAAATAGAAAAATAGGATTAAATTAGCAAGATGAAGAAGAAAAACAAATATTTTTGCTATCATGGATAGGAAAAAAAGTCTCATAATTTTTTTTGTATTAAATTATTTTCAGCATAATCCAATTATATTCAGTCCTCAGGGTATGGGTGGAGTTCTTCTGTATCTGTCTCTCCTAGTTGTTCCCAGATGGGTAGGTAAGCTTTGGCCTTACCTTCTAAAGCAGTGAGCTGCTGTCAGGATCCACATGCTACTGATCAGGATGCCGCCACAGTGGTGAACATTATTTGTCTTTAGACTGACTTGCCATGGCCAATCTCCTTCTTCAGCCTTAGTGCCTCCTGTGATCCTCTCCTCAGACAAAGTTATCAGGTCTGGACGGGCCCCACAGCCTAATGAGAAAAGGGCATTAATGGGCTGGGAAGATCATGATTCATTTACATTTGGGCGATGCTGCCAGAATCTCTCCATCTTTTACAACTTTTCTCTTTTTTATGTATGCTTCCTCAGAACATGCTAGCCTTTCCAAAAACATGATCAGGGTGTTATTTTTTAGAATACTTATGTGACTAATGTTGACTATAGACTGCATTTTAGAGAATATTTCTGAACTTAATTGACATGGAGGCTTCAAATTCTGGAGTGCCTTCAGAGTTCTCTGGAGTTTCTTATGAATGGAAGTTAAGATAGGTCAGTGCTGGATGTAAGAGCTTGGGCCACAAGTTCACTAGGAAATTTCCAACTTCTCCCTAGCTGTGCTACTCAAAAGTGTGGTCTGTGGACCTACAGTATGGGTATACACTGGAAGTTTATTAGAAATGTTGCCACTGTGTGAAAATAACCTAAGGGTCTATCAATGGATGAATGGGTCAAAAGAATGTTTGTGTCGGCTAACAGACATATGAAAAAATGTTCAGTGCCACTAGCTATCAGGGAAATTCAAATCAAAACCACACTGAGATACCACCTTACACCAGTCAGAATGACCAAAATTAACAAGACAGGAAACAACAAATGTTGGAGAGGCTGCGGAGAAAGGGGAACCCTCTTACACTGTTGGTGGGAATGTAAACTGGTGCAGCCGCTTTGGAAAACAGTGTGGAGATTCCTTAAAAAATTGAGAATAGAGCTACCCTATGACCCTGCAATTACACTACTGGGCATTCACCCCAAAGATACAGATGTAGTGAAAAGAAGGGCCATATGTACACCAATGTTCATCGCAGCAATGGCCACAATCGCCAAACTGTGGAAAGAGCCCATCAACATATGAATGGATAAAGAAGATGTGGTCCATATATACAATGGAATACTATGCCTCCATCAGAAAGGATGAATATCCAACTTTTGTAGCAACATGGACTGGACTGGAAGAGATTATGCTGAGTGAAATAAGCCAAGAAGAGAAAGTCAAGTATCGCATGGTTTCACTTACTTGCGGTGCATGAAGGGTAACCTGGAGGACAGTGGGAGAAGGAAAGTAAATGGGAACTAGGGTAATCCAGGGAGAGAAACGAAACAACAGAGACTTTGGACACAGAAACAAACTGAGGGACTTGGAGGTCGGGGGTGGGGGATGGGTGAGCCTGGTGGTCAGTATTGGGGATTCCTAAAGCAATGAGCACTGGGTGTGGGGAATGGGGAATGAATCTTGGAACACTGGAAAAAAAATTTAAGTAACAATAAAAAAAAAAACTAAAAAAAAAAAAAGAATGTTTGTGTATATATATTTACACACACACACACACACACACACACACACACAGATATTATTCAGCCTTAAAAAAGAAGGAAACCCTGTTGTTTGCAATAATATGGATGAACTGGAGGGTATCGTGCTAAGTAAAATAAGCCAGGTAGATACTGCATGCTATAGAGTCTTAAAAAAAAAAAAAGTCAAATTCCTAGAAAGAAAGAGTAGTAAGTAGTTGCCAGGGGTTGGAGGGTGGAGGAAATGGGGAGAATTTGGTAAAAGCATAAAAAATTTCAGCTATAAGGTAAATAAGGTCTGATTATCTAGTGTGTAAAGGGTGACTACAGTTGATAACACTGTATTGTATAATTAAAATTTGCAAGAGTATGGAACTTAAATGTTCTTACAAAAGAGGGCAGCTAAAAATGTGAGGTGATGAATATATTAACTAGATGGAATCTTTTCATAATGTATGTAACAAGTCATGATTTGTATACTTTAAATATCTTACAATTTTGTCAAAGTTATAGCTCAAAGCTGAAAAAAAATTGATTCTAAGACCCGTTCACCAATGAACAAATCAGAACTGCATTCCCCTCCTCCCCATCTTTATTATGAAATAATTGACAAATATAATTCTGTATATTTAAAATGTGTAGTGCAATGATATACATATACATTGTTGATCACCAAGATCAAGATGACCAACAAACACCTCCATCACTTCACATAAACTCTTCTTCTGTGTATGTGGTGAGAAGGCTTAAGATCTACTCTCAGCATACAATACACATTATTAATCATAGTCATCATGCTGTCTGTTAGATCTTCAGAACTTATTAGAAGCTACATTCTAATGAGTGATTCATGTGTACATTGAAGCTGCAGGAAACTGTTCTTATCAAGAAACCTCCGGGACGCCTGGGTGGCTCAGTTGGTTAAGCCACTGCCTTCGGCTCTGGTCATGATCTTGGAGACCCGGGATTGAGTCCCACAGTGGGCTCCCTGCTCGGCAGGAAGCCTGCTTCTCCCTCTCTCACTCCCCCTGCTTGTGTTCCCTCTCTGGCTGTGTTTCTCTCTGTCAAATAAATAAAATCTTAAAAAAAAAAAAAAAAAAAAAAAGAAATCTCCACGGTGGTAATCCAGCTCACCATGAAAGTTCCAGTCCACCTCCATATCTGACTCTATATTACCAAATGTGCCCTCAAAAAAGAATTATTTCAGGTCTACAGAATATTCTTGAGAGTAACTAAGGGTCTTTCAGTACCTAGATGAGATTTAAATATCTTAAGAGATAAAGGCCATGAACACTCCAATGACTGAAGCTGAAATGATCATTCAAGTCCTCTCAATTCCCATTTCCATGATTTATTTCCTTTTTTCAGTCTGTTACTAAAAAATTAGAAGTAAATCACCAACAATGATTTCTATTGCTCTAAATTAGTGACACTTCTTTAATAGAACATCCATCCAAACACATTTTTTCCTAACAGGCTTTTCACATAGAGAAGGGCCAGTCTTCCATTAAGAATATACACAGAACAGAATCTGTTGCATACTTCAACCAAATTCCTTAGTAAATTACTTAAGCACATTTTCATTAAAAAGAAGCAAGAATGAAATATATAATGAAGTTGAGAAATACCCATAAAGGTAGCATTACCTTGTAACATCACTTATTTGAGATAGGCCAGCTACTGAGGTACATTGAACTATTTTCTAACTACATTTCATCACCAGAGAAGGAAATAGCTGTTTTTTTGGGATTGTAATTTCTGCTATCCTAGCCTGAGAGTATACAAAATGACATTGGAAAGTCATGATTTTTCCCTTAGAGACATAAAACTGACAACACTTTTAAACTTTTAAAATTATACTTTTTGATTAACTTAAATCTACAAATAAGCAGGCTCTTCTGGTGTTCAGGAGGAGCCATACTAATGGTGTCCCCAAGCATAATTAACAAGTCTGCAGAAGTGACACCATAGACTGGGGCTAGGGAAAGCTTCCTAAAGCTGCCAAGACATTTTCCTGAGGTCATACTTGACACAGAATGCCACTGCTGCCATCTCCTTCTTCTAAAAGGGGGGAAAACCTAAACATCACTGCATGGGCTAGTGGAATCACTAGTCTTCTCTCAACAGTGGCCCACATGAGTGAACTAAGAGTAAAGATAACACCTCAATGGAAACTACCTTGGCAAAGAGTACAAATACTTGACCATTTATTATTTATATTTTGATAACTCATTTTTATAAGATAATTTTGAAACTTACCTTCAGTGAAAATATTTACTGTATCCTGGTCAGTAATTGCTGGTATTAAAAAAAAGTGAGAGTAAGATCAACATAATAAGAAATAATAAGAATTATTTCACCTTAATTTCTTAAATGTAGTCCTCAGAAAACCATCATCAGAATCACTTAGAAGGCTGCTAAGATACAGATTTCTAGGCTTCATCTTAGACCTACTGAAAGTCTCTGAGTCATAAGTCCCAGAAATCTCTCTATTTACAGTGCCCGCCAATTTATTGTTATTTATATTAAAGTTTGTGTTTTAATTTCTCATCAAACACTAAAAGACACTTAAAAGATACTCCTGCTCTTAAGTCACTCAGTTTAGTTGGGAAAACAGAAACATAAACAAGTTGTTGAAACATGATGTGATAAACATAAGAGAAGTTAAATTTTCATTTACTTGAATATATATGTAGGTATATATAGATATATCTGTATTACACTACTGATGCTATTTTAAGTATGCCAGGTATAACAGTGAGCAAAACAAAGGAGTTCTGCCCTCATATAATTTACAGATAGAAATTAATCAAGAAATCATTCAAATAAATTCAAGTGAAAGTAGAGAAGAGATAGGTGAGTGTGATCATGCTACCTGAGAGATTCACTGAGTTATCGTGGTGAGAAAAATACTTCAACTGAGTTTTTAAGACCTAAAAAGAACTTTCCAGGCAGACAAGCAGTAAAAAGGTATTCCAGGTGAAAGTGTAGGGGGTACAAGTGCATGGAGATGTATGATGTTTGTGGAGTAATCACATCAGTAGGGCTAGTAGTGCAAGTGCAGCATGAAGGAAGATGGTAGGAGCGCCCGGACAGAATATTTATTGATAGCAGATAGTGAAGGTCTGTCTGTTGTAATTTAATGTCTGCTTACAGAACCATCTTCTCTGCCCATCTTACAGCCATCTCAAACTAAATGCGATCAAATTTGCCCCAAATTCGCTACTTATGTTTTGTTTCTTCCTTTTGGAAATGATCCCACTTCTACCAGTGGCTAGAAATCTGAAACAGTCTCTATCTAATTCCTCCCTTCCTGTCATTTTCACATCATATTGGTTTTCAGATTTTATACCTTCTAGCCTCTAACAATCTTTTGCATTAGGCTCATCATTAGGCTCATCCTTCCCATTCCTTTGGCTCCCATTTCTGTTCATGTTTTCATCATTGACACCTTCAATAACCTTCAATCTGGTTTCCCTGCCTCTACTTTTGTATTTTCAAGATGTCTATCTCTACTTTATCAGACTATTTTCTTCTAAAAATGTGTATCAGATCATATCTGTTTGCTTATTTTGTTTATTTGTGGGAAGTCATGTGAAGCTTGTAAGTAATATTGAAATTATGTTTTAAAATATTCCCTTGACCTCTGTGGACAGTAGTTTGGAAGGGGCCAAGAAAGTATTACAAAGAGCAGTATGGAGGTTAGTGCAGTAGTTCATCAAGAATGATATTGGCCTGGACCAGAGTGGTAGCAATAGGGATGGAAATATGGAAATAGATTCAAGACAAGCAGAGGTACAGATATTTCCATAGAGGAGTTAGGAATGTTGCTAAATCTTCTAACTTTCTCCTTTATTCTACAAGTATTTATTAGATAACTTTCAATTGCACGCTATGTTCTCAGTGAGGTAGAGTGTTAATTAAATGGTTCCCTGACCTTAAGCAGCTATTTACCACTTCTGTAACATACTTATAGGTTGAACATCTGACAACAGCATCTCTCATAAGGAGTATTGAGAGGGAAAATTAATAAAATAATTTTTAGCTAATAAAATTTACTATATGAATGCTAAATGATTCTTTAAACATTATAATGTTTTATATTAGAGAACTACACATTATGTCTACCTTTATAGCATATTGTTTTCATAAAGTTTAATTCCAAGGAAAGAAAAGTCAATCTCATTAAATTAAACATGAATTATAACTGATTAAGTTGCTATTTTGGGATAAAATGGTAAAAAATAAATAATGGTACTTGCCTGTTATCTCAGGTGAAGGGTTTATTTCCAAGTTTCCAGAGTTATTCAGCATTTGGTGTAAAACAGACTCAATTCTACTTTTCATTGATGCTCCATTGTTATTTCTAGTGAATTTAAATTTCATGACAACATCTGCTACCACACCATTACCCTCCTGCCTGAAAGCCATAAATATATTTAAAATAATTATAATTTTATGCTATTCTGTTGATATACTCTTATTGATTAAACATTAAAAAATTCACTTGAGGGAATTTAGCTTAGAACAGATTCACATAACAGTGTTTGCATACTTAATGATATATATCAATGTTATTCCACAAATATTTGATTTCAAAGCATGGTACACAGTATCCACCATTCAGTATAGCTGGCTTTTTTCTTTTAAAGATTTTATTTATTTGACAGAGGGACACAGGGAGAGAGGGAACATAAACGGGGGAGTGAGAGAGGAGGATTTTATTTTTTTTTATTTTTTTATTTTTTTTTTAAAGATTTTATTTATTTGACAGAGAGAAACACAGCCAGAGAGGGAACACAAGCAGGGGGAGTGAGAGAGGGAGAAGCAGGCTTCCCGCCAAACAGGCAGCCCGATGTGGGACTCGATCCCAGGTCTCCAGGATCATGACCTGAGCCGAAGGCAGTGGCTTAACCAACTGAGCCACCCAGGCGTCCCGAGAGGAGGATTTTAAATAAGACTAGGATTCTCAAAGAACTATCCTCAGTGAAAGCATGGATTAGAAAGAAAAAAATGTGCTCATCCTGTCATTAAAAAAAAATAAAGATATTTATGTGTCTCAGGGTTCCAGGTCTAGGCAAAAAAAAGAAGATTGTCCTGATAATTCCCAATCATGAGCTTAACTGAATGAAAATTTTATATTTGCATTACTACCCACATGGTTACAGAAACTTTAAGCAATTAGTAACAACAACAAAAAATGGTCCATGTGCTGCGATCCTCCTAGAGTGTCTGATAGAAGCAAATACTCTGTAAACTGAATGTTAAAACCAGGCTGCATAGTATCCCGCTTATGAAGTGGGATTAAAGTAGTCATACAGTCCCAATGGCAAAGAATTTGTCACGAGTTAGAATCAGCAGAATGACAGCATCCTCAAAAATGTCACATAATAAAATTAACAGATAGGTACCTGTATTTGAAATGACTAATGACATAAAAGGGGGAATCATAAATGTGAGAAAAATATAGGACATTATCAAAACAGCCAGTCAAGTTTACAAAAGAAACAAACAGAGCTTGCAGATGGGAAAACACAACATAATTTTTAATCAAAATTGAAAACTCAATGGATGGGTTACACAAAATATCGGACAAAGCTAAAGAGAAATTAGTTAACTGAAAGATAAAGAAATCACACAAAATATAGCACAAAGAGATGAAACAGATCAAACAGAAGCTAAGAGACTAGAGAAGTTTCAATGTTTGCCTAATGCAAAATTAAAGAAGATCACTAAAAAATAAAGGAGCAGCAATATTACAAGAGATAATGAGAATTGACCAGAACTGATAAAGACATAAAGCCTTGTATCACCAGAGATTGAGGCATACTAAATAAAAGAAATGCCCCCCCCAATACATCATTAAAAAACACCTCTGAACTCCAAAACAAATGGAAGATTTTCAAACAATAGGGTTTATCTACCAAAGAACATCTGACTGATGGACTGTTTCTTAATAGCAACAAAGAAGGCAGTATATAATTATATCTTCAAAATTGCTGAGAGACAACAGCTATTAATTTTAGAATCTCATATCCACACTGAAGCATTATTCATGAATGAAGGTAAAATATGACATGTTTTTAGATCAAAGCAAAACAAAAACGATACTCTATGGCTCATGGACTCTTGTGAAAACTTATAAAGGAAGTACTTCAGTAAGGAGATTGAACCCAGGAGGATTAAGGTATGGTAAAAAATAAGGAAAAATAAAATGGCAAATGGGTAATCTATCATTATAATGACTAATTTGGAGTCATTACAGATAGGGTGGAGCTAAAACATCATTCATAATAACATGAACAAGAGTTCCAAGTTTCCTATATTATTTGGAAGGAGGGTAGTGAATTAAGCCAACTCTCCTTATTTAAAATTTAAGGATAAACACTAAAATAAAGATGATCAGAATGCATTAGAAAATATAGCTTTCTGTATTAGATGTCTAATTTATACAGATACATAAATATTGAAAATAAAATATTGAAAAGCCTTCTTGAGGTTACGGATAGTGAAGAACTAAGAGATGGCTAGAGGAACTGAGACTAGTCTTGGTGGAGAGTAGTGAAAGATAAGCCCAGAGATGGAGACAGTTAAGAGAAAATCAGATAAAGGAAGGTTGGGTAAACTTTGTTATATATATGTGTATAAATCTCTCTCTCTCTCTCTCTCTCTCTACACACACACACACACACACACACACACACACACACACGTATATGCACACACATATACACACATTATATATATCAAGAATACATGTACCTTTGATATGCACATATTATATTCATATATAATATTTGGCATATTGCAAAGACAATGAGTGGCCAATAGAAGGATTTTTTTAAAAAGATTTTATTTATTCACTTGACAGAGAGAAACACAGCTGGAGAGGGAACATAAGCAGGGAGAGTGAGAGAGGGAGAAGCAGGCTTCCTGCTGAGCAGGGAGGCCGATGCGGGGCTCCATCCTAGAACTCTGGGATCATGACCTGAGCTGAAGGCAGATGCTTAAAGACTGAGCCATCCAGGTGCCCCCAATTGAAGGATTTTAACCAGGGGAATAATATGTTTAGAATTTTGTTGCAAGAAGTCTTCCTGGCTGCTGTGTAGAATGAATGGAGCAAGAATGGAGTAAAGGAGGCTTATTCAGGAGAATGTTCATAGTCCAGGAGAGAAATGGTTCGGGTAACTATTTGAAGAAAAGTTATAGATCTCAGAGATATTTAGGAAATAGAATTGAAATATTAGATGGTTGGATGTGTGGATTGAGGGAGAGGAGAAATTAAAGATGACTTGAATATTTCTTGAGCAACTAGGTTGAAGGTGATGCCACTGATAGAGGTAGATACAGTAGAATACTAACATTTGGTGGGGGAGAGATGATAGGTTGAGGTCTGGACACTGTAGAGTTGTCTGTGAGATAACTGTATGATGAAATCAAGTAGATGGCTGTGTACATTCATGTCTGGAGATGAGAAGAGAGGACTGGCCCAGAGATACAATTTTGAGAATAATGAGCATATAGGGGGCAATGAAGCCACTGAAAGGAGAGAATGTGAACTGAGAAGATGAGAGACTTATAGCAGAGGCTGACATCTGGCAATATTTGAAGGATGTGCAGAGAAGGAATAAGAGTTACTGAGGAAAACTGAGGAGTGAATGGAGAAATAAGAGGAAAATAGGGGTGTGTAGGGTCATAGAAACTATAGGATGGTACTATTTCAAGGAAGACTGAAAATAAAACAGTACCAAATACCATTGAGATGTCCAAACAGAAGACTGATAGAGTTTATTTGGAGCTTGTGACTTGGATGTCATTGTTGAACTTGGCAAGGGTAAATAACATTTTGTGGTGGCATCAGGAGTGATTGTGGGGGACTGAGCAGTAGGTGGGAGTAAACAAAAGAGGAGGAGGGAATGCAGATGTTCATCCAGTCTACAGAGTTTGAGAGCCAGTGTCTATCTAGTACAGAGATTTTCACAGGAAATGTGCAGTGAACTGGCTGAAATTCATTTTGGTAAATACTCTTCCCATGGATTCTTCCTACCCTTTCTTTCTTTCTTTCTTTCTTTCTTTCTTTCTTTCTTTCTTTCTTTCTTTCTTTCTTTCCTTTCTTTCTTTCTTTCTTTCTTTCTTTCTTTCTTTCTTTCTTTCTTCCTTTCTTTCTTTCACTTTATTTTATTTTTTCAGTTTTCCAAGATTCATTGTTTATGCCCCACACCCAGTGCTCCATGCAATACATGCCCTCAATACCCACCACCAGGCTCACGCATCCCCCCACACCCTCCCTTCCAAAACCATCAGTTTTTTTCCCGAGTCCAAAGTCTCTCATGTTTCATCTCCTTCCCTGATTTACCCTAATTCTCATTTCCTTTCTTTCTCCTATTGTCCTTCCTCCTCTCATTTCTTTTTTTTAAAAGATTTTATTTATTTAGAGAGAAACACAGCTAGAGAGGGAACACAAGTAGGGGAAGTGAGAGAGGGAGAAGCAGACCTCCCGCCGAGCAGGGAGCCTGATGTGGGACTCGATCCCAGGTCTCCAGGATCATGACCTGAGCTGAAAGCAGTCGCTTAACCAACTGAGCCACCCAGGTGCCTCGCTCCTCTCATTTCTTAACAAAATTTATCTGATCAGATGTTCATGCTCCTGAGACTTACTGATTGTACAGAAAAGAAGACATATTAATTTTCTTGTGGTGGTAGTATTTGAGAAATACCTCCCTTTCAAAGGACTTTTGCTTGTTATTTGAAGAATCTGGTAATGTGGGCATTTGAGGCATTTGTGGTAGGGTTAGTATTTAAGTTGTGAGGGCCTGTCTCATCACATCACACAGATAGATGCACATTCAACTAAATCAGGAATGTCAAGTAACTAGAATGCATACTGCTACTCCCTTTATTATTAATTCATGCCAGACATGCTTGGATTTGGCCACAGCATCTTTTATATTATAGCATTCCAGGCAGACACAAACCAAAAAGCTTGATGTTGGTCCTAGTGTTCTGATCTTGGATGAATATGCCAGGACCACAGCACAACTCCAGGGGTGCTGTTTACATATACTAGATTGTGAGTGGGATCCACTGGATTTATATAAGTAGGATGGCTGTGTTACCATACCTTCACCTGCCTCTCTTTAACCTTTTTTCTTTTCCTATCAATAATTGAAGCAATATGTTTATTTAGTAAATAGATTAGTAAATAGATCGTATGTGGCAGGTTTTGTTATTGTTTGGCACTGTTTTTTAAGCTGCCCCTGATACTTTTATAATATTACAATCAATTGTATGAATGCCTCATTCATTACCCATGCTGTGAACAAGAGTCAAATGGGCCAAATTGCATTTAAGCTTGTGTATTTTTTATAGAGTTCCACTTACCTCAGTTTGACAACATGAGCTCTGATGAATTGAGTTCTTAAATTTGATTCTTTGAATGTTTTAGTAATCTGTAGAAAGAAAGGGAAAAATGTCTTTGTAGTTGCAGTTGTTCTTCCCCTTCCTTCTTCCTCCTAACTCTGCAACATAGCACTTAAGTTACTGAGGAATAGGAACTGGAGTTTTCAGTTCAGTTCAGTTTAGTTCAATTCCATCTCAGAACACATGAGGTTGATTTAGGCTGGTGATACAGCTTTCTGATGCAGCGTCTATTTCTTCATCTATGACACAAGGATGATAATGGACATGATGCATCTTCACTAGAAGTCATCTCAACATTAGATATTTTACTCAGTGTGATTTGGTGGCTCTTACCAAGAGGTTGGGGCCAACGCCAAGCCAACACTAGGAGAGTCCATGATACAACTTACTTTTGTATGATTACCCAACAACTGCTTTTAAGTGGGTAAAAACAGATTAAAATGAGTGATGAGAAGGGGGGAAAGATGCAAAGGGCAATTTTTTCCTTGTTAATTCTGACCAATACCTAAGCATCTAGGTTCTTTGTAACACCATATGGTAATTTCCTGACCTAACCTAATTATTTCCCTGAATCATTTTTCAGTCTCAGCAAGGATGGTGCTCTTGTGTTATAAAGCTTAGCTTTACAGTGAAATAGGGGTGGTTCTGTGACTAGAATGATTGTCCCATAATGCAGGGTCAGCCAGAGGTACCGAGGTTTCCTAATGTAGGAGTGGATTCCATTGGTTTGTACTGTGAGGCAGCAAAAAGGGAGATGTGGATGTGGAAATTAAGTAGTGTGCTGACTATTATATCAAGCGAGCATTTGAAACTATTCTATTTTGAGACTGTAAAATTTATGCAATCTCTATTACACCACCTTGTATCTTTTAAAATATCCATTTCTATAGGCTGGTATCAGACTAACCAGTTATTTGACAAAATGATGATTTTCTTTCTTTTCAGAAAAATGTTCCTTTGAACATTTTAAGGAATAATGAGACTATTGGTTTTGTGGAAAGAGTTCATGTTCCTTTTTTTAAAATTTAGGAAATATTAGTAAGTGTTGAGAAAGCAAAAAAAAAAAAATCTTCCCAAATTCTATGATGTAGAATTAAGAGTTCCTGTCTTTTGGTGAACTATATTCCACTTAACTACAAAGATGGATTTTAATATGCTTATTAATATGCTTCATATAAGGAGGTATTTTAATAAAATGATTTAACTTTAATTTTAGTTGATTTTAACAGAAGTGAAAGGAATTTACCTAAAGCTGAAGGAATTGTTAAAATTTGGATGAACATTTCCTGTGATTATATTTTAATTCATGATTTGGCACTGTACCTGCACAGGCTAGGCTGGAAAAATCCACCTTAATTATGACATTTTTGTATGTAGAAAACTTTAATGAAGACTAAGATAATAAGCAAGACAAAGAAAGCAAGTCGATTAATTGGTTGATATCAGGATACAAGGATAAAAGAAGAGGACCATGGATAAGATTCCACATTTCCCAGAGTGGAATGTTATTGGCCCTTTCATTAGAACTTACCACATGTTTGGTAGAAAATCAGTGAACAGATGTTTGTAGAGAATTTCAATAGGATAGTAGAAAGGGATGTTGATGAAGAACACAGAGATAAATTGGCCTGCTATGAGAACTTGAATGAGCCTTGTAACCTTTCTTCCTCTCAGTTTTTCCACCTGTAAAATACATCATGATGGCTTTGGAAGGGCATGGTGTTAGGTGTGAGGAGAATTGAATGGTGGTGAGAGAAATAGAGGGGAATAAAACCTACAGGAGTTGGTAATGGATTGGATATTTGGAATACTACAGGACCATAGGTCAAAGATGAATTCTAGGTTTTTGGTTTAGAAAACTTAATCAGTGACATTGTTACTGGGGACAAGATTACTCAGAGAAGGCTGGTATGGTATGAGGAGATCATGAGTTTGATTTTGGGACATAAATTTGAGATTAAGAAGAAGCTGAGTAGAGATATTAAGCTGCAGGTGGGTGAAATGGTGTGAAATACAGAAGAAATGTCTGGGCTCAACACCAGGTGAGTCATTAGTTAAGTATTGGTTGAAATAAAGCTCATGGATGAGATCATCTACAGATACAACACAGTGTGACGGGAGAGGAGACCAAGGTCAAGCCTTGGGGAATTTCAGTATTGAATGTCAGTGTAGAAGAGAGTGATCCTGTAAGGACACAGAGAAGTGGCCAGAGAAGCAGGATAGGAAAAACAGGAGGGACTTTCATGCCTGAAAGTCACAAAATTATAGACCTTTTGAGTTAGAATATACTATAAAAATCATCTGGTTCAATGATTTTATTTCACTGGTGAGTAAATTGAGAGCTAGAAAGGAGACATGAATTGCCTAATAAAACAGAAGATTCTGGGACTATTCTATTTCTCATTGAGTATAATGTGTAGTCTGTGGGACAAGGATAATGACAGTACTCATGTTTCCATTGGGAAATGGTATGATCCTTGCATTTGGAGTTAGGAGCCCTTGGTTTGCATGCTGGTTCTACCACTCTCCAATTGATTGACATTTTAATATATTTCCTAATCTCACAGCTATTATTTACCCATGTAAATAAAAAAATGATTTGTTAATTCATGTGGCTGTTGTAAACTGAAGGTTAGAAAGTGCCTTGTAAACCATAAAATAGCACTGCATTAGAGTATTATTCTTACAGTGTTTTAAATGTTCAAAGTGCTTTTACAGAAGGATAAAGAAATGAGAATGTGGAAATCATACATCAGAAGAATTTCAAGGGTAATATTTCTCTGCCAGATGTTTAAATATATGGTAAACCACAGTACTCTAGCTTGGTACTGGTACAGGCAAAGATTAATCAGTGAAGACAAGAAGAATACAGAAAAAAGAAAAGGAGGAATTTAGTGTATGATAAAGGTAGTATGGAAAATAAATCCATTGCACTATTAAACATACTGTTTTTGTAACACCTCCTAGCTATTTTGGGGTTAAAGCTGGACCTCTACCTTATTGCAAAGTAAGTTACAGATGAATAAAGGGTAAAATTATAAAAACTGAAATAATAAAATTATAAAAAGAAAACGAAGGTGAATATTTTAAACACTATTTAGAGTGGAGAAAGCATTTTTTACCTGACACAAAAGTGACAAATCATAAAAAAGGATTGATATTTTGGCTAGATGAGAAATTAAGTGTTTAACTTTAAAAAGCCCCTACATTATAAACAAGATTGAGAATCAGATCACATTATTAGAGAAATATATGCAATGTGAATGACAGGCAACTTTAATATTCTAATAAGTACAAGTTTTCTTTTTTTCAAATCCATGTATACTAGACAAGTGCTCCAGTAAGAAAATGGGCAAGGTCGTGATCAGGCAATTCACAAATGAAGCTATAAAATGAGCTATTAAATATAGGAAGACAGATTAAATCTTAGTAATTAAGGAAACGCAAACCAAAATAATTAGTGAGATATCACTTCTCACCTACTGAATTAGCAACAATTAAAATGATTTATGATGCTGTGTGTTAATGCTGTGGGGAAATAAGCATGCCTGTGTGGACTTAAGTACTGCTAGTGAGAATGTAAACTGGAGAATTTCTGGAGTGCAGCCTAAAAATTAATCTTAAAAATGCAGAGATCACTCTATTGATATAAGCAAGTGGTTGAATAAATACATGGGGGAGAATAGGCAAATAGAATAATTTTAAATATTCTTTAAATATTTAAAGCATAGCTCTCCTCTCCTTGCGTGTGGCTTAGATAGAGTGTCTTTTTTTCAAATGGTGTCGTGCGGAAAAGGGAGGGAGTGACTGTAAGATAGAGAAACCTGCAAACACTGCGTCAGCTGCGTGATCAAGCGACAGTGACTGACAGTGTATCAAACTTCCTTCATGTGATGGAATGAAAATGATGCTTTTCCTCTTTGGTCTTCCTCCCTCCCCAAAACTCCACACTAAGTAAGAGAAAACAAACAAACAAATAAGGTCCGGTTGTAGGAGTTTATAAAGTGACTGTCCAGTACTCTGCAAAACTGTCTTGGTAATCAAAAACAAGGAAAGTCTTTGGAACTCTCATAGATTCTCTTCCCAAATCATTGATTGAACTGTTTATTCTGATCTCATGAAACATTTAATGATATACCTAACTTCCCTTGCTCTAATCGCATTGAACTAAGCAGTTGTTCCATAACTTGGCTTCTAGGGAAGTTTGCCTCTGGGGAAAAATGTGTTAGACAAGCCAGTGATTTAGTCTCCCAGCCATAGGAGTTCTCATTGTAGATCAACTTAATGGTTCCCAAAGTGTGGTCCTTGGACCATTACCATCAGCATCACTTAAGAACTTAGAAATGCAAATTCTTGGGTCTACCACAGACCTATTGAATCAGAGACTAACGTCAGGGCCTAGAAATCTGTGTTTTGACAAGCCTGCCAGGTGATTCTGTTACCTGTTAGTGTTAGAGATATTGGATTAACTTATATTTTTAGGACTCTTTAAAAAGCTAAGTAAGCAACCTCCAGACTGGTCAACTCTGACTAAGCAGGCTAAAGGCCAGACTCTGGTCCATGGTCATAAATGAAAGCAAAGGGTCCACTTGTGAGGTTTCCTGGCAGGCCTCTTCAAGTGAAAGCCCAACCTTGCTTTGCATATTTTCTATGTCTATCATTGAGCCAGAGTAGGATGTCATCTAAACTATGTTATTATTAATATGCAAGCATGTCATTTAAAACCTGCTACCTGTGTGTGTTTAGCTGGGTAAGAAAAAAGGAAAGAAGGCAAAATGGAAAGGATTTTAAAAGGCCATCTCAAGGAGAGCAGTAGTAAATGCTCCACTTGCACAAACTGTAGACTTCCAGCCTTTGAAGTCATAATCATATGAAATATGAATTTACTTAAGAATTTTAAAATATGAGTTTACTAGTACTTTTCACTCATGACTTAAACAAATGTAAAGAAGAACCAATATACTAGCAAATTAACTTGGAAAAAGCACAAAGAAACATTTTTCAGTATTCAAGGAAGAAAACTATGCAGAGCATTTAGTGTTTAGCAGTTATAAATTAATCACAAAATATTAGATTTATTATCAAATTTGTTTTATGATGAAGTAAAGAGCAAAGATAAATATTAACTTACCATAGATTCAATTCTTCCACTCAAAGCCCTATATTCCTGTGTACCTGGTGAATTTAACTGATTACTATACTTGACATTTAGGATTTCAAAGCTGCTATGGTAAAAGTAAGACTTTCGATCTGTAAAACAAAGAAAAGGCAGAATCAGTCTCACTACCAAGTACTTTAAACTTCAATTAATTCAGGATTATATGATGCTATATTATACAATTAAAAATTTTTCTTCTCTTAAAGAAAACCCAAGCTTACTATAAATGTAGCTATAATAAAATTATTTTTCAGTGTCTTAAAACAATTGACAGACCTGAAATTGTTAAGGATGTAGGAAAATCAGAGCAGCAGTATTTGTGAAATTCAACTGCTCAGAAGTACCGTAATTTTGATTTTTACTATATTTTGGGAGGTTTGTGATTACAGATTTATTCATTCAAGAAGTATTAATGAATGTCTATAATATGCTATTATTCATTTATCACTAAGGAATAACCCAAAGTAATTCTGAATAGTTTTAAGAAATGTTTTAAATAATAATCATTTTAGAGGAATTTGCAATTTGCTAGTTTTTTAGAATAAGCTAGAAAATAAGCTTTTGAACAAGATAACGAATTGGTTGTCCAGTATGAATTGTTTCCACCAAAAAACATCTTCCAGAAGACACATTCAGCTGGGTGAAGAAAGTAAATATCTCTAAAACAGACTGTACACATCTTGGAAACATTATGAACATGGACATAATAACCTAACCTGGCTCAGCAAAAATCCATGCTTTCTTTTGATCATTCGTAAGCGTAATTTATGCAGAGAAGTACCTAAATCAGGGAAATGGGTTAGAGATTCTGATGGAAGAATGGTATAGTCCTTTGTGGTCTAGGAACATGTCTTTTAAGGGCCATAAATGGTCACTGGGTCATATTCGGCAGAGGATGAACCTAGACACCTCCACTTGTGGGACAATACAGTGCCATCAAAAGTGAAAATTGATTAGTTTAATTGGAAACGAGGTTTCTTACCTCTGTACTTCACCTTAGATGTAGCTGACTCCAGGTGATTTGATAACAAAATGTAGCCACAATTTTATAATTAGCTTGACTGAAAGATTATTTATTATTACTGGTTTTCCTAATGCTGGTAATTTTATTGTGCCATTGAGAGTTTTCCAACTTTCACATAAATAAGCATTTTTTGCCTTAGAACATATAATAAATTATGTTCTCTCTGTTTCTCTGTACTCATACCCATATACCTACACACACCCACACATATGATTTAAGTGACTTAACAGAATCATAGTTGAAATAAAATAATCCAAAAATGCATTTTTAAGTGGAAAAAAGGTTGATTATATCATATATTATCTACAAAATTAGATACATCTTATTTATCTACATTAAAACATCTGGAAGAATGTTCACCGAGATACTAAGGAGCGTTGTTAATGAGTAAGCAGGGTAGCATGTATTCTTATATTGTCTCTTGTCCATGTGTTCTTTATTTTGTGATATAATAATACAAAGAGAAACAATAAAAGAACAGATCCTTTTTGAAATTTGTTTTACTCCTTACCTTTCATAACTGTTCTTCCAAAATCTTTTTTTCAGGAGAAAGATCATGAATTAACAGATACTTCTAAATTTTTAATGTTGAAACTTAAAATTCTTTGCCATATTTCACTTTTACAATTTTATCAGAGAAAATCACGATATTAAATGAGAAAGCAAAATAGGCAAATTCTAGTGTCAGAAAGAATCAAAAGATTTTTTATTTCCTTTGACTAGAATAATTCTTGCCTGGGTAACAATGTTTATTATGCTAAAAAATAAAAAAGGGAAGAGAAAAAAGTACTGATTGAGGAAAAATATGGACACAAACATATATTTAGGGATATAGAAGACATGCAATTATGTTTTATTAAAAAATACAAATGGCAATAAAAGAGAGAATGCCAAACTTTTCATCTGAAGGTGCATTTAATTATTTGGTTTGAAAAGTGGTCCTTTTAGTCTTTTAGTACTTACCAAAAGCTAAAAAGTGGATGAGTAGAGCTACAGTTACCGCCAAGATTACCACTCCTGCCACAACAACGAAGCACACTACATATGGATTCAGGTATCTTGAGGTGGATGGCACCCGTGCTGGCCTTAAAAAAAGAGAAAATGATCAAAGACTAACCTTTCACTCAGGGAAACCATTATTTCAGGACTTGTGAAATTTTCTGCCTTCCTATGTATTTTAGCCTGAACATGGCTCTATTTATAAGAAACAATGTGATTCATGGGGTGCCTGGGTGGCTCAGTGGGTTAAAGCCTCTGCCTTCGGCTCAGGTCATGATCTCGGGGTCCTGGGATCAAGGCCCACATCGGGCTCTCTGCTCAGCAGGAAGCCTGTTTCCTCCTCTCTCTGCCTGCCTCTCTGCCTGCTTGTGCTCTCTCTTTCTGTCAAATAAATAAAATCTTTAAAAAAGAAAAAAAAAAGAAACAATGTGATTCTTGGTCAGAATACAATCCTGGAAATAAACCTGAATGAACAACATTCTCCTGAATGACTTTTCTTTCAAATGTTTTTAGCCCAAAAATGCTGACATTTTGGTAGTTTGATAGAAGAATAAGTAAATCGGACCTATGCTTTGCGATTATTTTTCCCTTCTTCTGCCATTTGACAAGGTTCTCAAGAGTAACAACTAATTGTACTGTTTTGTTGTCTTTCCAAGACCCTATGTAGGATACTTACTATGTATGGTAAAGCTCCCTTACTGGGTACCATCCCCAGTGGTGTACAGAAGAGGAGTCCTGGGGTGGGAGAGGGGCGGAGGGAGTCAGGACAGTAGCATTCCTCACTGTCATAGTCTCTATATTATTAAAAATGGGGGTGTGACCAGAGATTGAGTGCTCAAGTCCAGAAGAGTAGCAAGCCTGAGCTCTGAAATTCCCCTCTGAAATGGATTAGAACTGTCCCAACAGAAGAAGATTTGTGTGATTCATTATTTTTTCCCCCAAGAATTTGTCAACTGCAGGTAAGTCAGTGGATTTGTACTAAAACAGTATCTGGTGATTATTAAGCACATGGCCCAGAAACTGTCTTCTTCACTGCCTCCCTCCCCACAACCACATACATTGCACTGGGGAGGTAACCAAAGAACTAAGTGTGAATTTCTGTTTTCTCCCTTGTTTGCTTGGAGGTCCTATCGTCATTCGTCTGAGACTTTCCTAGTCTGACAAATGGGATTAATAATATCTGTTTCACAGCTGTCTTGAAGATCAGTGAGGTCATGTTAAACATACTTCTAGTTAAATAAATAAATCTACTAGGCAGTGTGCCTCTGGAGGGGAATGACGGTACGCATGCTTCTGTTTTGGACATTTTGCAGAATACCTGCCATAAACAGGTGGCTCATAAATATTTATGGTATTCATAAATATTTGTTGCAAAAAATATTTGTTTTACTAACCATCTGGTATAAGTGTGAGGAGAACGCTCTGAGGGTCAGTGATTGACAGACATTTAAGTCTCATAGCAGGACTGCCTGATGCTCCTTGGGCCCTGCACAACTCAGAGACACTCCTGGTATTTTGCAGTGTACCACCTGCACTCCACATTCTGTGGTTCTGGGACCAGTAACATATCAGGACATTGTTGGAGGCAACTGAGACTTGCTGACTTTCAATTTTGTTGAATAAACACATTAATCATCCAAAAATTGACTATGCTCAAACATTATCTTTTAATGAAGGGGTATTTAAGTGCCTAGAAGTAGGAAGGACATACTCTCAGGCTAACAAAAAATGAATGATGTAGCTTTAGCTTTATGATATATTTTTTACTACATTGCTATGCTTTGGGCATTTTGGTGAAAACTGAATTTCACTGACACTGGTCCAGAGTCCAGCATTTGGAAACCACTACTGTGCTAAACTTCAGATTGGAGGAAATTGACACTTTGACATTTGTTGATTTTTGAGACTCAGTTTACTCATCCATTACTGTATGCGGTCACTGTGCAAATAACATACAATCACACATGCACGGTGTTTGTCATTTATGATTTCAGTGAGTATTAGTGGCAGAACCAAAAGGAGACAGTTGGAGTCCAGGGTAAACCCCAAAATCTGAATAACTTCCAAAATGATTGATTGTTCTCCTCAACCAGAGATGACCTAATGTGTCAAGACTTATGAGTGTGGAAAGAGAAGTACTGAAACACAAGAAGAAAGCTAGAGGCTAAAAAACAAAAACCAAAGCCTGGAGTCAGCATGTGCTGCTTTAGCTTGGATGAGGCTCCCATGGGAATGACTTCAGTGCCAACTTTGCTTCAGTTCATGGAAAACAACTTAAACTCAATGACTAAAAAGCACCAGGAGATATGACTCAATAAACAAAGGGTGTGGATCTCAAATCATCTTAATCCCACAAGCCATATTTAATTACATAAGAATGGGTTGTTCCACCCTATAGAAACAGTTGAAGAAATACCTACTGTCCTCTTGGTAGTGCAACTTGTCATTGAACTTCTGTATGTGGTTGATTACAAAGTTTATGCAACACAAACTAAATTGTTCACAGTATTTACTTTGTAAACTATAAGAGATAACGTGTTTTCAAACACTGAATTTTGACTCAATGTAATGGAAATCCGTACAAGAAAATAACTGCTTTTAAAGCCGGTTCTTGATCAGTGAGAGTTTTAGTGCTTGCATTTGAACAAAGCAAAACAAATAATTCAGTTGTAACATGTTTAACCAGCTTCCCCCTCTCCTTTGCTCTCTTTTTAACTTGGAAGAGTTACATTAGTGCTGAAAAACTTATTCTATAGTTTTGAGAGTTTACGTGATAGGCATTGTACATGTATATTGGCAGTCTTCATAGTTATAAAGAAGGTATTATAATCCCTGTTTTGAAGATAAGAAACTGAGGCTTAGAGAGTAAATAACTCAAAATTACTCAGGAGTGACAGCTGAAAATTGAAACTAGGTTGTTTGAATCACAGCACATGCATTTCCTTTTACGTATACTTCCTCACACTATAGGAGACAGGAAAGCTTTGCAACTCCTATCTCTTCTCACTTTGTTTGGGAGAAGCAAAGGAGATCAACATTATTGAGTGCTAGCACTTTGTCTTACCCATAGGAAATGTGCAATAAAATAATTTTTGACTTAATTTTAAGTTGAAAGTAAATCTTACATTAATATATCAAAATTATTTAGGAATATCAATTAATCTTTGCCATTGACATGTAGTTACAACCAATATAGGTCTGTGGGTTAATAGAGTCATTGGCAATAATTTCCATTTTCTGCAAGAATGGAGGAAAACAATGATAAGGTAATTGCAAATTCAGATGCATATGCATATAAAGGACTTTTAAACAATTTGGTTTTCTTTTAAATTAGACTTCAGATATCATGGTAACAAAGATTTGGACCACAGTTATCTTCTCCTGTGAAGAAGCATTCTTCTTTGATAATCCCAATTTATGCTGTAGTTTCAGCAAGCACTCTATAGGATAAAATATCCTAGGATAAATCCTCAGCCAAGACTTCTGTCTTTGAGCTTCATGCCATCATTGCCAGTTATCACCAGACATCTGGATGCTTTAC
The DNA here is from genome assembly GCA_004023965.1 of Spilogale gracilis. NCBI lineage: Eukaryota > Metazoa > Chordata > Mammalia > Carnivora > Mephitidae > Spilogale > Spilogale gracilis. The sequence goes on from PITA01009709.1 coordinate 22,947, forward strand.
AACCTCCTTAAATGTGAGAGGTCTGGGAATAGGGTGAAGTGAAACATTTTCTCTCTGGATTTTTACCAGTCTCAGAGGATTCCAACCATCACTTTGCATCACCAAGCCTTGATTGGTGTTGCCAGTTGTCCTTCCAGGGAGGGAGTTTGCAGCTTTTGGGCTGAAAGGAAGCTCTGTGTGTGTGTGTGTGTGTGTGTGTGTGTGTGTGTGTGTGTGTGTGTGACACTCATGCATTGTCCTCTGGGAGTACAGGGAGGTTGTGAGTAGTGGGGAGGAGAGGGATAGGGTCATTGTCTCTGAAATGAGAGCTCTTTTTGCTTTTTCTATTGCCTAACAGCTTTGGGTCTGGAGGCCTGACATCAGGCACGAGTTGCCCAAGTATAAAACCTGGAGATGGTGGGGCTTTTTGTCTCTGGGGAACTGCTTTCTTCAGAGGGAAGGAGTTGGGGGGCTGTGAATTGGTTGTTAGTTTCTGAGTTTTACCAAATGAAGCAAAATCTAAGAAGAAAAAAAGGAACCCTCCTTGAAACTGAATTCTTCCCTCACTATTACAGTCCCCACTATTTCTAAAATTGGTGACTTTCACTGCTATCTACCTGGTACCCTAAGTTGGAAACCTAGGACTTAGCTGCACCTACTCTCGCTTGGTCTTTCTCACATTCAAGTGGTCATTACACAGTCTTTATCTTACACCTAAATCTTTTGTTTTCTATGCCCTCTATTTTGTTCTTAATTTTGGCTATCATCACCTGACTTATCTTACTTGCAATGTTTTTTAACTGGTCTCCCTTCTTCCATCAGCTATGCAGGCATTAATTAGTTACTGCAAGACACATTTGGGGAGTGACTTCAATGTTCTGGGTGAGGGAATACAATGAAAGAAACATACAAACAGCAGTCCTAATGGTGAAGGGAGGCAGAAATGAATAAGTAAAATAGGGAAAAAAACAGAGAGGTGGGAAGAGAAGTGTGTATGTTGTTCTGAAAATTTAGATAGAGTGGCCCAGAAAGACCGTGCCAGCAGGTGATATTTGAATAAAGACTCGAAACAGGTACATAAACGAGCTATGAAGGTATCAGGAGAAGGATGATTTCAGCAGAGGTAAGAGGCTCTGGGCCAAGGGCTCACCTTGTAAATTTGAGAAATGGCAAGGGGGGGCAGCTAGATGGGATGGAATGAGCAAGGTGGAGGTGGTAGACATGAGAGGGAGACAAGGTCAGAAAGATAGGAGAAGGAGTCAGCAGGTGGCATAGAACTTTTTAGGGCTTTGCATATAAAGGCGTTGGTCAGCCTTCTGAGTGAAAGAAAAAGTCTTTGCAGGTTTTGAGCAAAAGAATGACATCACATCTGTTTTTCTAATAGGATCACTTTGGGTGATGGGATGGAACAGTGGGATGACTTAGATCATTCAGTAGTTGAAGAGAGGAAGGATGATAGTTTAGATAAGCATAAGGTGGTGAGACATGTCTAGTTTAGATATATTTTTAATTTGGACCCTAGAGGATTTGCTCATGATTCACTTATGAGATATGGGAACAAGAGGAATCGAGATTGAATTCAAGATTTTTGCTTCATTCCAGTCAACCCTTTCAAATCCTTCCAGGGATGTTTTTTGCATTTAAATCTTAGGTTCTGATACTCTCCCCTTTCCCTGCCTCAGTGAAATTTATCTATAGCTTGTCAAGATCTTCAGGATGGCATCCAAACCTTTCATATGGCACTGAAAGCCTTTCACAGTCACCTCTGCATCTTTAGCTTCTGCCATATGCCCATCTGTTCACTTAACCCAGCCAGCCCAAATGGGACAGCAACTTCTGTGTATGACGACCCTTTGCCTAGAAAATCTCGTACCTCAACTGCCTGGTAGATTCCCATTTTGTTCTTAAGGTAATTCAACCATCTTTCTTTTCCCTCCAGGTAGATATCTTCTTCTCCCCTAGCTTCACCTCATCTGATCTCATAACTCCTGGTGAATTTCTCTACTCCTTATCCCACTTCATGTGGGAAACAATGATTTTCTTGCCTGTACCCACCTCTAGGCTGTAACTCCTGAAAAACAGACATGCATTGTGTCTGTCAGGACATGTCGCATCTTTAGCACAACTCCCATTACAGAGTCCACATCAGGCATTTATGAAAAAAATGATGAATGACATTGTAAAGAAGGGTTTAAAAATAATTCATAGTTTGGAGAGATTTGATATAGGATTATATGATGTGCATTTTTGTTTTAAATACTGACAAATAAAATATAGATTGAAGAATAATCTCTGCTATCTAATGAGTGCTTACTATGCACCTGGCACTGTGTTGAGTTTTTCTACATCATTTAACTTAATCCTTGTAAATAAGCCTAGTTTACAGATGACGAAATAGAAGCTTACTTACTCAGCTAGTAAGCAATGGAGTTGGAATGTGATTCTAGGTCTGTCAAGCTCAAACTGCAAATGTCCACATCAGATGTGAGGAGATTTTTCTGTTAATTATCATGTTGTTGTTATTCATTTCTATCACTCTACCTTACAGTTGATGCTAAGAAATGGAAAGTTCAAAAATATTGCTATACACCTGTGTTATAGGATATACAAACACATATATTTAAATATGTGTATGTCTTTACATTATACATTAGAGTTATGAAGACTATGGGAAATGGCTTCAAAGTAAAGGGACTTTATTTTAGTCCATTTCATTAACTCTAAATGTTTACCACTAGGCAGACAGTAGGGACTACCTAATTCAATATTTTATTTATTTATTTATTTATTTGTTTGTTTGTTTATTCTGGTTGAGAAACACTGTGTTCAAACAAGACCTTGTTTGAAGCTCAAAGATAGAAAATAGATTAAATAGAATAGTTTTCCTGTTTAAATTTGGGATGGGAGAAAAGTATCCCCTCTTCCTATTTGCAGCAAATTTTCACTGATCTAGTCCAACATTTTTCTTTCTTTCTTAAGTTTTTTCTTTTCTTTTTTCTTTCTTTCATTCTTGATAAACTCAGGTGCAGTGTAAAAGGAAAGAGAAACACAAGATTATTCCGATTGCCTAACTGGATGTGGCAGAGTTGGTGCCACAGTTTTAAGACTTCTTCAATATATTTATTTTATTAAACTACTGTGGATTCTAAAAAACTCTAGGTTCATGTGGAGGATAAGAATCTTATCCTTAAATCACAAGCCCTTACCACTTAATGTGTGTTTACCTTGGAATGCACTATTGGACTTTTTTTTTAAAAAGATTTTATTTATTTATTTGACAGAGAGAGACACAGCTAGAGAGGGAACGCAAGCAGGGGGAGTGGGAGAGGGAGAAGTAGGCTTCCTGCAGAGCAGGGAGCCCAATGCGGGGCTTGATCCCAGGACTCTGGGACCATGACTTGAGCCAAAGGCAGACGCTTAACGACTGAGCCACCCAGGCACCTCTGGACTTTCTTTTAATTTAGTGATTTATTTGCAAGTTTGTTTTTATATTGGGAAGCATTTAAAGAAGTTTATATTCCTTGAGGATATAAATCACTTTATACTTCCTGAGGATACAGAGGCTGGGCAAGCTGTGAGGGACCTGAGCTAATTTATGTAATACTTTGGTGAGAATTAGGAAAAAGCTGCTTTTTTGGGATACAGAGACAATTATGAAAGGGTGCTCTTGGGCTGCATGCAGCCACACTCTGGGACAGACAGCTTGGCAGGGAGCATAGGCTCCATCTTAGCTTCCAATCTTCCCCTGAGCCAGGCAATTTTGTGCATTGCAACAACCTCACAGCTGTATATAGCAGACCTGAAATGATGTGCAGAAGTTCTAGAATCTGCTACTTAGAGGGAAAGCCAATCCAAAATTCAAATTCTTCTCACAAAATTTGCAAGTTGATATGAACAAATGATTAATAGAGGTGTGTGTGTGTGTGTGTGTGTGTGTGTGTGTGTGTGTGTGTGTGTGAATGTAAGTATGTAGTAGTGGAGCTGGGAGTTGATGATGGTTTATGAGACCGTGCTGCCAATGAAGTTAAGAATATGGGTTCAATTGCTTCACAGGCTACTTAGGCTACTTAAGTTTTTTCTTTCCTAGGACTCAGGATATACACTGGAACTCGGGTTCTTTTCAATAATTGACATAATAGAATGAAACCCATGGGAGAATATGGCGAAATTAAGGCAAATCTACCTTTACTGCTGGGGGAAATGTCTTCCCTGATGATGCTCTTTTCATAATGTGTCTAATTGGTCCCAAACTTCAAGGAATCATTTTCAAATACTGGAAGTCCATGGGTATTCTTTCTCCATCTTATTTTATTGTAGTATTGAAATGTATTTCAAGATAACTTACCACAATTATTACCTAATTTAGAAAAATTTCATTGGGTCCTAGTGATTGAGGCTGAATTAAACAACTAGAAAAAGAATATATTGTAGATCATGCTCCATCGCAGTGTATAAAATCTTAATTTATTTAGACCCTGGTAAGTTGAAAAATAGTTTTAGTTTTCTAATATTTTCTTTGTTAATAGTGTTCACTTTATGTTTCTGCAATAAATAAGACAGACGTTGAAATTTTTGCAATTAAAAATGATTTCATCTTTATGATATTTTCTTTGTTCAAATAACAGTCATGTTTTTAAAATAAAATATTTAAGATGTAAAATATTCTTTTAATTGACTTTAAACTTTTGAGGATCGTGTTTAATTCTTGCATTGTAAAAGATTTCTAAGGGGGTGTGGATAAAGATCTGGAATTAGATTTACATTATAGAGTCAGTCTTGTGTAATTATTAATAGAAAGTGTCCAAAGACTACTGACTAATAGAATCAGTTAAGGACTTGGAGACATATTTTGGTACTGCTCTGCTACACTTAATATATACTTGCTTTTATAAGAAAGACCATCTTTGCTGGAACTCTACAGTTGCCCGAAGGGTGGGTTCTTGTTTCCACGATTGAGATCATGGAATCTTCTTAGTGTGCAAATGAAAATAGTGGCATTATGGTAGATGGTGGCATGGTCTATAAAGGTGAACCTACCTAGGTGATTTGCAGATGGAAATATTTCTTCTCAAACTTCATGATGCTGATACTTTAAATGTATATCTCTAGAAGCCATCTATCTACAAAGTTAGGGGACCAATATTTTGTTGATTTTACCATTATCGGAGAATATGCCTAGTATTTCAATATCAACCGACATGATAGACAAATTCCCAAGACAGATTATCTATCTCCTTGTTAATTAATATTAGGGAGAGCCTCGCATATCCTCTGGAGGGCACTGGTGTTCAAGTCAGTCTTCCTCCTGAGCTCTAGAAAGTGTAGCTATGGACAAAGCCATTGAATCTAGCAGATTCTAAGCAAGAAACAATTATTTAGTTGAAGTTTTGCTTCTGTGACTGTTTTCTTCCATACTTTTTTGTCCTACCTGGATTTAGTTTTCAAGAAACTAGGTGTTTTTTCCCCTGTCCTTCTTTTTTCTTTATTCTTTCCCTTTGTTTCCTTTCCTTTTTTTCTTTATTTTTGACTGAAGATGATCTGTAACCTTTATTAGTACTAATATGATTTTGCCAACTTTCTGAAAATTATAAGAACATATTCATGACAGTGTAAATATGTTATATTTTATTGTTAAAATGTTATTTGGGAAATGAGTACTTGAAATTTTTAAACTTAAATATACCTATTGGGATGAATTTGGTGATGGTTGCACAACTAGCATAAATATGCTAGTAACAACGGAATTGTACCCTTAAACAGGTGAGCTTTATGATATGGAATTACATCTCAAAAGCCATTAAAAATTGAATTCATTTTTTTAATGATTGTTAACTTCTTACAATAACAAAATTATTAAATTGTCAGAGAATCATTGACAGTGAGGGTGGGCTTGAACTCACAAAAGCAGAAAAGGACTCACTTGAATGGGTATTCAGTTCAAGTTTCAGTGCCAGTGCCCTGCAATTGTCCGTGAGGTATTGGGATACAGTGGTGTGTTGATTGTTGACAGCAAACAATTTGTTACAAATAATAGTTAAAGCATCAGAGTTGTGAAATGTTTTACTTCTTACACAATTCACAACAGATAATGCTAGCATAACATTACTTTTACTGACTTGCATTTTCTTATATTTTGGGGTGGAGTTACAAGTAGTGCATGGGCAATTGCTTATAAGCCTGGTTAGATCCATGGGGGTGTGTCACACATATTACTGTCATGTGTCAGAGTAGGGAAGAAAGCCTCAGAGAAAAGCTTATATTTAAATTCAAGCTGTGAAATGACAAAACCCATTTGTTCTTTGCACATTCTCTTATTCTCCTGTTTCTTCCTTCCCATATGTGCCCTGATCTGACTAGACAGCAATGTTTCCCAAGATTATTTGAGCACAGGTATTTATTCCTGAAATACCTAACATTTTGAGGAACACAGTGTTCCCAGAACTCAGTGTAGAAAATGCTGCTCTGTGAGTTCTAACTTGCCCAAAGCATTGTTTCTGCAGGAGAGACAAGGGAATTATTGCCCACTCAGCTTAGAGGGTATGCTTATTCAGATTTAAATAGGTAAGGATGCTTGTTTACCTCTCTTTCCATTTTGGATACTTGAGAGATTACCATGTAGCTGTTAAATTTAATTATAATTGTTTAATTCCTCTTACATTTTAGTGTTTATGTGAATTGTCTATCAAAAAGCACACTTTAATAGCAAATATGGGGTTGGGCCCACGATTCTGTATTTCCAACAAGCTCCCCAGTGAGGTTGATGTTATTGATCCAAGGACTATACTTTATGTAACAAAGATTTTGGATATAATTAGATCAGAGTAGATCCAGAATAGAAGTGTAATTTTATTGAAGGCATACTTGTTCCTTCTGTATTTCCTAAAGTTCAAGGACGTATGGGTCTCCTCTGTCATAAGGTCATTATGAAATGTTCAAAACCTTAACTTTTAACTTGGTCAAAATATACTGACTCTAACATTGAACTAGATACATATTTATTTTTACAGAAAATAAATGAGTAAAGAATTTAGGGGCCCTTCTAGTTCAATGTTACTTGATTTTTAATATTAAATTGAAGGTGTCAATATATTTCATTGTTTCTGCAAAGTGAGTTCCACTGACATGGGAAATTTGGTACATCACATTCCAAAGAAGCACAATGTAGTATTTTTGGCCCCTGATGTCTTCATCCTCTGGTGTTTGATCTAATTATTACATATAGACCCAACACAAAAAATTCTAACAATTGCCAGGAAACAATCCTGCTTAGTTTGTATGGAAGAATATGTGCCATGTGTTTTATGTTATTTGCTTGTGGAGGGTAACAGGGAGGCTGGGAAGAGGTGCTATGAATGATGAGGTAGAAGAAAGAAAAAATATATCTTTAAATGCACAAGTGAAGGAAGTAAAAATCTACTAGTAAAGGGTCTAAAGCAAGAAAAACATTTAAGTACAATCTGGGTGGCATAGGTTATTAGGCATGATAGAATCTAGAAATTTCCTGGAATGGTTCTCTCAGTTGAGGGTTATTACCAGTAACTCAGAGGGGATGAGTGGAGAATGGAATCAGAATCCCACATGTATTCATCAAGGTTAGTTATATTTAACTATATCCATGTATGGGAAGTGTTCTCATAGAAAAAAAAAAGATGGCTTCTAATAGATCATGGATAAAAGCCAAGATTAGGGGAGCCTCAGTGGCATCTTCGGCTCAGGTCATGATCTCAGGGTCCTGGGATTGAGCTCCACATTAGGCTTTCTGCTCAGCAGGGAGCCTGCTTCTGCCTCTCTCTCTGCCTGCCTCTCTGCCTACCTGTGATCTCTCTCTCTCTCTCTGTCAAATAAATGAATAAAATATTTTTTAAAAAGGCCAAAAAAAAAAAAAGCAATTAGTTGTTTCGAATGCTCTTGAGTAATATTTCGTTACATCAATATATTTTTCAAAACATCAATACTCAATCCCTTCTGGATTTAATTCTAGGGGCTTCTTGCTCAGATTGTCTACAGAAACAGAGGAAATAATTGAGATTCTCAATATTATTTTCCCAGGATGGTTTTGTGTGATAATGAAATGAACAGTGATACTAATATTTTTGAGGCCTACACAATAAAATATGTCCCTCGGAGCTTAGGAAAAATGCAGACGTATCACTGATCTTGGGAAGTAGTTTGTATAGTGGGGGAAAAACACTGCTGAAGTGGCTAGAAAAACTGCTTGATGTGAGGCAAATCACTTCTCTGGACTCCATTTTTCTCCTTTGTCATTAAACAAAGAATCAGTGAGTTTACTTGTCACCTTCACAGTATTCTTTCCTCCTTTAAAAGGAGGGCTCCTTCTCATTTCCGTGACCACTCCTGTTGGTAAGTTTTCTCACTATTGCCCACTCTGTTTTTGAAAACACTGTTATTTCTTAAGAAAGCCTGTCTGCTTACAAGGTCCTTATCTGTCTCCCATCACCACACCCCTGATCCCTATTAGACTATAAGCTCCATGAATAGCAGCAGTTGAGAGCGTAGACTCTGAAACTCTACTAACTGGGTTCAAATTCTACATCTGCCATTTGCTTACTGTGTGAACCTGGGAAGTTACCTAACTTCTTGATTTCCTGACTTGCAAAACGAAGGTACTAATAATACCTAATCCCAGATTTTTGTGAAGACAAATGAGTTAAACATTTGTTAACAGATCTAGAATTATGTCTGGCACTTGGCTCTATGTCAGTGCATGGTAGATCAAATAAATGAGGGCAAGCACTGCTGGTGATTCATTCTCTACTCTGTCTCCCAAAGTTTTTAGCAGTCTGTTCTTTACGTGGAGCTGTACCGGGAGAGGCCGGATGTGATAATGGATGTGAGGTCCTGTCTATACTGTAAACATGGCTCCTATCATGGGCACAAAGATCACATACATAGGGATTCTTTTCTAACTCCTGAACCAGTGCCTTCATTTACTGGGTTTCTTATGTTTTTATATAAATATTCTATGAAATACCAGTCCTGTCCAGAAGGCTGTATTTTTAGTTATTACACGAGTAATATAGAAAAGTAATATAGTACAATGTTGATAATCATGACTTTTGTAATTAAACCTAACTGACCATTGGCAAGTGATAAAACCCCTCTGAGCCTTAGTTTTCTAGTTTATAAATGAGGATAATTACATGTCTCACCGGGTTGTGAGATTAAATGGGATGCTATTTGTAAAGTACTTAAAACTCTGGCCTGTGTTCGATAAATGGTAAATTCTACATTCTTCTTTTAGGTAGAACTCAGCTTTAGCTGCAAACAATATAATTTTTTATAAATAGCATTTCTCAAGAGTGATAACATTCTATAGAATCACAGAATGTTAGCAATGGAAGAGAGTTTCAGGAATAACCACTCTGACTTCCCATGACACAGAAGAATAAACTGATCTGCAGGATTAAGTGCTGCTGTGAAGAAGTCTCTTGATGTTTTTATCTGTACTCCTCTGATATTTTATCTTTTTTTCTTTTTCTTTTTCTTTTTTTTTCAACCCAGGACATGGTGGGAACTCTATTAACAGTGTTTATTAAATAAATGTTAGAAAAATCAAGAGCAGTTGAGTCCTTATAATACCATTCTTCTAAGCACTGGGGATGTCTTGAAAATAGTCAAAAAGTTGTCCTTGCCTTAAGAAAGACTCCTGCCTTTTGGAGAGAGTATAAGACACCTGTTAAAAACATTCTCCATGCAGTTGACCCATTCGTTCTTTATTGAAACAATAGGTTTTTTTGTTTTTTGTTTTTGTTTTTGTTTTTTAATTTCCATGATTCCACACTCTTTCTGTCTTTCTGGTTCCCCCTTTTAAATGTCTTTTGCTGTTTCCTTCTCCTCTATTTAACTTTTAATATCTGATGTTGCTCCATGCTCAGTCTGGGTGTTCTTTCTCTCTAGCTGATCTCATTCCATCAGCTTCAATACTGTCTAAACCAACTACTCTCAAGTTTTTGTGTGCATAGGAGTCAAATGAGAAGCCTGAAAAAATAAAGATTCCTGCATCCAACATCCAGATAGATTATTCCAGTAGGTCTGGTCTTGCTACTCGGAAACCTTCATTTTTTTTTTTTTTAAAGATTTTATTTATTTATTTGAAAGAGAGTGAGAGAGCACATGAGAGGGGAGAAGGTCAGAGGGAGAAGCAGACTCCTTGTGGAGCTGGGAGACTGATGTGGGACTCGATTCCGGGACTCTGGGATCATGACTTGAGCTGAAGACAGTTGCTTAACCAACTGAGCCACCCACATGCCCTGAAACCTTCATTTTTCAAAAAAGATTTATTTATGAGCTGTTTCACAGCTGTAGGGCTTAAAACCTCCTTGCAGTGGGGTAAGAGGGAATAGGTTAAAGATGAACATGCATACACCCTATGACCCAGAAAATTCATTTTCAGGAGAAACTCTGGCACTTTTGTGCCATGAGATCCATTTGAGAATGCTCAGAGCTGCAGTATTTGTAACAGCAAAATACCCTAAGTGTGGATATATAAGTTAGAGTGTACTCTTACAATGGAACATCATATAGCTGTGTGAATAAATAATACTACATACTTTAAAACATAATTTTGATCCCATTCATAGTAATTTCAAGTATAGGTAGAACTAATTGATATGTTATTTGGGGATCTGTCTATGAATGGTAAAACTGTAAAGAAAATTAAGGACATTTAGATAACATGCCAGATATCAGTCCGATTGGGCAAAGTCAGGAGAGGGCAGTTAATGGACAGGATGTTACCTGGTGATGTTATTTTTCTTAATAAATGGTGACTACTTTGGTGTTCATTTAAAAAATTAGTCTTTCAGGGGTGCCTGGGAGGCTCAGAGGGTTAATCCTCTGCCTTTGGCTGAGGTCATGATCTTAGGGTCCTGGGATGGAGCCCCACATCGGACTCTCTGCTCCTCGGGGAGTCTCCTTCCCTCTCTCTCTTTCTCTCTCTGCCTGCCTCTCTGCCTACCTGTGATCTCTCTCTCTCTCTTTCTCTCTCTGTCAAATAAATAAATAAAATCTTTTAAAAAATTAGTCTTTGGTGATACATTTCACAATAAAAAATTTAAAAAGTAAAGGGAGTGAATAGGAGAAGAAAATTGAAATGGAGGCAATGGGTCTAGACAAAGCTTTGGAAGAATTTTGCTGTTTAGGGGAGGAAATGAGAAATAAGGCAATAGCTGGATTGGCGATAAAGTTCAAGGAAGGAGATTTTTGCTTTCTGTTATTGTATAACTGGAGATAGCGTGGTATGTCTTTATGCTGATGGGAATATTCCAACAGAGAAGCAAACTACATGTCTTAATTCATTCCCTGCCATGTTAAATTCAGGCAGATATCCTGGCTAAGAAGTAAGATTGTCAGAATAAAGATTTTCTAGGTTAGAAAAAATACATTCACTGGCCCTTTTAAATATACTTCCTTGAAACTTGAGCTCACATATCTGTTTATTAATTAGAGAGGCACTTGTCCATATCTCTGGCAAATGGATACTATATATATTCAATCTAATCTGCCATTTTCTTTCTGCTGAGTTAGTTGTTAGTGTGTAAATTTTCCAAAGTCAATTTTATATTCAATTATTCTAGATAATTACCCAATGAATGGTTTTATTAGGGTGGGGCTTCTATTTTACATATGATAAGCATGTGCTGTATTTAGACTTAAAGAACAGTCTGAAATGTGAAGTTATGGCAAGTTTTCTTTGCTCAAGAGAATGGGATCCTTTAAGTTGGAACAATACCTTTTAAGGAATTGGACTGAATATCTTTAAATTCCCTTAAATAGTTGTTGATTTTTGTCCTCATGACTTATTTAGGGGATTAACCATAGACGTGTTGGGGACTGAAGCAGCATAAAAATCAGGTAAAAGCAACAAATATCTCAGGAAATAACTCGAGAGTGTCTTTCAGAGGACAACTCGACCCAGTCAGTACGACCTCCCCTCCCAGCCTGTACCACCATTAGAAAAACATTCTTGCTAAATGTGGCAACTGTTTTAGCAGTGCAACCTGAAGTTTTTGTGAGTAAAACTTGAACTTTAAAATTCACAATTTTTGGACTCTATGACTGTAAAGATAAGTTGTTACTCACTTTTCTAATTTCTATTAAGAGATAAAGTCTTTGCCTAATGAATTATAATTTTAACATTTTTTTTGAAGGCTAACATAGCAATTCATAAAGCAGGACTGAAGCAACAGGCAGAGTTTGAAATGAATTTTTGACAATCTTGGTTTTTTCTTTCCTTTTGTCTCATGTTATTTTGGACTGGAGGGAGGCAGGCCACCTGATGGGCTTTGGCATGTCTGTTTAGTCAGTTAATTGTATCAGGAGCACAGACAAAAGGGAAGAAAATGGAAATAAGTTTTGTTATATGTGAAACATTCTGCTAAGACTTGTCTCTTCCTGAGCCAAGATAGGCTCCCTTACCTTAAGTCTTTCCTTAAACTGCATTCTGAATTCCAGCTTATAAATCTTTAGTCTATTTTTCCAAACCTCAGTTTGTACTTCTTATATAATATAGTGGTCATAGACACTCCCTATGTAGACTTGACAAAATCTGGAATACCCAGGGATTTGAAATGAATAATGATTATATCATGATAATGTAGCTGTCCAGGTTCCTGGGCTCTGTGGTAGGATTTCTGTCTTTGGAGAGGGGTGAACAAGGTAGATAAAGAAAGAAATACACCATCTTTGTAACCTTTAGGAAAGGAGGGATCTGAGGGTTTAATTTATATATGAAAGTAAGCAAACTGTCCAGGAGAGCCCATTCTCAACCAAAAGTATCACAGAGCTTACCTGGAGATCTACAAAAAATTACCTAGAAATTATCTAGAATTACCTAAAAATATATATTACGTACTTTTATTTGCTTTCCCTTACCCAATTTGGATACTCTGATTTCTCAGAGCATAGGGAGGAATTAGAAAATTGTGCAGTTTGAGATTTAAATTGCAGATAGTATGGCATGTTCTTTTGCTGATAGGAATGTTCCAGCAGAGAAGGAAACTGTATGTTTTAATTCATTCCTTGTAATATTAGACTCAGGCAGCTGTCCTGGCTTCAAAAAATTGTCAGAATGAAAATTTGTCTGATTTTAACTCCTCAGTGCATTTGAATATGCCTTCCTCTTTCCACTGAAAAGTCTTCTATTTATTCAGATTGACAGAAGGCATAATTTTCTAGTCATGGATCCTCAAATTGGTGGATACAGATCCATGTTATTTTCAAAATTTCATTCATTTGGCATGGTAACCCAGATGACCTCATTCTGATAAAAACTAACCAATCCATAAACACAATACCTCATTCTGATAAAAACTAACCAATCCATAAGCACAATTAAGTAGGAATTATATAAATTTCAGGTTAAAAAAGAACAACAAATGGATTTTTAATAGATGCAGACTATTTAAGAAAGAAAATATTTCAGAATGTGATCTGTAGAAATCAAGATTCAAAGAAGTCTTTTGTACATGGAAAATTTGGTTCTGATTGAGTGTCATATTTCACATAGTGATAAATCAATTTGGGAATTAGATTGATTCAAGGCATTCCAAAATTGTACACCTCTTTTACTATTTGCATTGTTTGTCTATCTCTCTTTATTTTCCTTTGAATGATATTTTGATGTAGATTTAGCTGTTTATAAGGGTCAATTTTTGAAAAGTCACATAATTACAAAATTAAAATACACATGTTTCAGCAAAATGTATTTCAAACTGTATTGTGATTACCAAAACAATATTATTGTTACAGAAATTTAGAAAGTAATGGAAAAGATATAATTCATAAGTTTACTACTTTATTTTTTAAAGATTTATTTAACTATTTTAGAGAGAGATAGAGAACAAGGGAAGGGGCGGAGGGAGAGAGAGAGAATCCTGAAGCAGACTCTCTGCTGAGCATGGAACCCAACATGGGGCTCCTCATGGGGCTTGACATGGAGCTTGTCACGGGCCCTGATCCCAGGACCCTGAGATCATGACCTGAGCTGAAATCAAGAGCTAGCCCCTCAACTAAGCCACCTGGGTGTCCCAAGCTTACCACTTTAATATGACTGTTTAATACAGTGATTAGTGTTTTATGTACCTCATAGACTTTCTCACATGTATACTTTGTCAAGTAATAGCTAATGAGTAAATACAATTCTCTGATTTTTTTGCATAAAGTGAGGACAGATTAGGATTCAAATTCATAGATTTTTACCTCTTTTAATAAATTCATCATATCCATTATGGAATATGAAATTATTTTATTCATATTATTGTTAATTCTTTTTTTTTTTTTTAATTTTTTTTTTTTAAGATTTTATTTATTTGACAGAGAGAAACACAGCCAGAGAGGGAACACAAGCAGGAGGAGTGAGAGAGGGAGAAGCAGGCTTCCTGCCGAGCAGGGAGCCCGATGTGGGACTCGATCCCGGGTCTCCGGGATCATGACCTGAGCCGAAGGCAGTGGCTTAACCAACTGAGCCACCCAGGCGTCCCTTGTTAATTCTTAATTATTTCTTTTTAGGAATTTAGATGACTATCCATTTTTCACTTTGTGTACATATATATTCAAATGCAAATAACTGTACATATATTTTACTAAAATAGTTTAAATTTTGATTGAGTTTTCTAAAGTTTGGTAGATTTAAAGTAAACTCAACTACATTTAACATAGCTAACATATTACTTATGCTCTTACCACCTTTTTAAAATGACTTAGTATCACATTTTTCTGTGTTTATGGAAAAACAAAATGAACAATATGTTCACTTGTAGATGCACATACAAACACATCAAATTATATAGTGATTTTGAGATTATACCATCTGACAGTAGATAATACCACACTTTGTTGCTTTTTTTATGTGAATGTGCATGAATATCAGTATTCGTTAACTAAAAAGAAAACTAAACAAATACTATTTTTTTGTTAAGTATCAATAAGAATTTACTTGAATATCATAATGATGTGGTAAGTATATGAAAAGTAATCAAATACTATCTTATTTTCTTAGAGAGGACTTTAGGTTTCATTGTGTATTTCATAGCTAGTGATAGAGAAGTCAAAATACAGAAGCCTGGAAAAATTCTAAAACAACAGAGAAACAAAACAAAACAAAACAAAACAACAGAGAAATTTTTTTTACTGATTACATTTTTAAAATCCAACATCACTTTTTTAAAAGTAAAGAATGAGAAAACAAAAACATTTCCTTATTTAAAGATATGTTTTCATAATCCTAAGCCATCTCTTTACGTTACTCATTCTGTAAAAAAAATCAGTCATGCTGCAAGCATCTTATTTAAACAATATCGAACATATTCTCTAAACGATCAAATATATTCTCTAAACAATATCTGTATGTTTCAGTGACATTTCTGGAAAAGTAACTAGAAGATTGCTAGACACCACCAAAATTTCTTCAGCTTCTGTGTATTTTTCACATGCTCTAAGACATAAAAAAATTTCTAAAATTACCAAGACAAAAACAGGACTTACCTATACATTTTGATTCTGAATAATGGAAGAGATCTTCTTATGCCTATCTAACTTCCCTGAGATTTCTACACAAATGAATGACTCCCATGCATCATGTGTGATCTATGAAGGAACCGAACACAAAGGAGGAAATCCCACATAATTAAAATGTAACTTGCTAAACAAGTCTGAGGGAATCAACTTGAACCAATAGCATGACTCGTGGAATGAACTCAGAAACAGAGAATTTCACAAATCAATTAGAATTTTATTTCTTGTGGTAAATTGTGACTAAACATGATAGCAGGGGGTGGCTATTTCATGAAAGCTTGCAACTACTCCACATGCTTTAGTCATTTTTAATTCAAGGGGCTGTGACACTCTTGCCTGTGTTATACTGCCATACACCTCCTTATTTGCCACAGCAAGCTGAGGGTGATCAGAAAATACTTTCCAAGCCCTAATGCGTACTACTATCTCTAAATTCACCCTTCTCTGTGATGAAATACTGTTTTTCTTGTGGAATATTAAACAGATTCAGAGAAGTAATTGAGTAAGTGTACAAGTTGTGGGATAAGCAAGCAGAACAATTGGAACTAAAATTGACTTTGCCTTTTTGCAAATAATGTCTTTTGAAAAAAGTATTCTAACTCGCTGCTGCTAGCAGATGAGTGGACAGTACAGTGCGGTAAGAGCATGTGTAGGGTGAGCCTAAGGAGGGGGTTGTCAGCAGTGTTGGCTGCCAGGCAAGAGCCCATGAAAACTCAGAGGCAAGAATAGTGTAGAAGTGAGAAAGGATATCTCTGTCCCATGTGTTGGGAGGGAGTAAGAAATATATCTGGAGGTTGTGCTGAGGTACTTTGTGAGAAATACTGCATACTAAAGAATTAGAATGTGTAAATGAATTAGACTGGGAACTAAAACTTAAATTTTAGTCTTAGTTTATTCACCAACTAATTGTGTAGCCTAAGGAAAAAAAAATCACTATTCCTTTACTGAACCTACTGAAAAAGAAAGCTGAATCAGGTGGGTTTAGAGGGCTATTTTCAACTCAAATTCTGTGCCTTTATCTTATAAATCACTGATAGCTAGTGGCTAATGGATTCACTCAAGGACTGTAATGAGACAAGTGTTCAATTTCTTATAGATTTTTATATAATGTGCACATCAGACAAGAGGGGCTGGAAGGAGTGGGCTCCTCCTCACTCTTCCCTTATATATTTTCACTGATCCTATATTTCATGCCTGATACTTCGATTTTTTTAGTAAAAAAAAAAAACAACTCTTGGGACACCTGGGTGGCTCAGTTGGTTAAGCGACTGCCTTCGGCTGGGGTCATGATCCTGGAGACCTGGGATCGAGTCCCACATCAGGCTCCTTGCTCGGTGGGAAGCCTGCTTCTCCTTCTCTCACTCCCCCTGCTTGTGTTCCCTCTCTGGCTGTGTTTCTCTCTGTCAAATAAATAAAATCTTTAAAAAAAAAAAAACTCTGTACAAATTGACCTAAACAAACCATTTTCATTTTACATGTTATTCTTCATGTAATTTTTATGAGTACCCCTGTGCTATTAAACTTTTATTTCTAGTAGCTATATATATTATTTTAGTAGCTGTATGTGTACCTAATAGTTGTATAAAATGTGCATTATAACTTTTTATTTTGATGGTTCAAACTTATACTTGCAGGTATAGTACATAGATTCATCAGTTATTAACAACTTCAATGGCTGCATTTTAAAGGGTGAATCATCTTATATTAAATAGATTTATAATAAAATACTGAAAGCATCTCCTAATGTGTTTAGATATTTTCTTTTTTTAACTCTAGGTGATTCTTTTTTCTTTTTTTTTAAGATTTTTATTTATTTGAGAAAGAATAGGAGAGAGAGAGAGCATGGACAGAGGGATAAATGGAGGGAGAGGCAAGGGGAGATGCAGGAAGAGAGGCAGAAGCAGATTCCCCACTGAGCAGGGAGGCCAATGCAGGGTTGGATCCCAGGACCCTGGTATCATGACCTAGCTGAAGGCAGATACTTAACTGACTGAGATCTACTCAGACACCCCGAGTAGGTGACTCTTTCAATGACCATCTTCCCAAATATACTTTTTATTTTTCACTGTACTGCTAAATTTTCCCTTGAAATAAATGGAAAGGAAAAATAATTTATTGGGCCAAATTATATAAATATTTTAATGGCTTTTAAAAATCTACCTTTTTAAAAATAAGTTTTTCAGGGATCTGAAGTATTATCTTCTGTTTTTTTGTTGGCAGCACTTTCTCCCAGTGATGCATTCTCTTTCTCCTCCAACTTTGTATTTCCTGGAGCACTTAGCAAAGACCTTTTTTAGTCAATAGTTGTTTAGTCAACACATATTATTTAAATGTCCAGTAACTGAGTCGATTAATACAGATCCTAGTGCCCTATCACCATTCATAACAGAACTCGGGAGATGAGTCAGGGGAGTGGCATGGGGAAAAAAACTGCATTTAGTCTGAAAACAACTTCCTGCTTGCCTGTGATGATCTCAACACAGAGAGATAGGTGGGGCATGAAATTATGGTTTGTGAGGCGAAAGAATTGCTCTTACAGGGACTAGTTCGAAAGATGTTGCATCTTAATCTTCAGATCCTCAGGGAGTGGCGGGATAGGTCTTGACTTTCCTATTCTTAAGGAGCAGCCATTGTAAGAATAAGGAATGTAGGATGAAATTATACCAAAAATACCAGAATGTTCTTTTTCCTTGTCATATGCTTGATTTTATTCCTCCAGTTGTGCACTCACAAAACCAAGACAACCCAACTTGGGAAGACTGACATGAACAGGCTACAGGGAAATAGAAGAAATCATTAATTTTAGTGGAGGATAAATCATGCAGTGTATGAGCCATCAAATTTGGTTCCTTTGGCCTACCTGGGCCGAGATGGAGAGTTCATGGAAAAGAGAATATCTCCAAATATGCAAATGTATGTTAATAATCCTTGCTTTGACAGAAGTACGAACTATTCATTGGAGCCCGTCATAACAATATGAGCAAAGAAAACAACCCAAAAGCAGATGATCTAAGAAGGTGTGGGCCAGTGGTGTCTTCTTTGAATTTGAAGCTTAAATGTTTAGTCATCGGGTTCAGGGTAGCATAGTCATATGGCTATGGCTGGTAATGCATGTGTCATGAGCTCCCTCACAGAATTATTATATAGATAGAAAAAGAAAGATAATGGATGTGTCCACCATTTGAAAGTTATAAAATGGTATTTAAATAGACACATTAACATTTATTATAAATGTCAATTTTAAAATCAAGTAATAATTGGATTTTGTTTGTGTGGCCAAGTTTACATATTATCACTTGTAGGTAGTCGAAGTTAGGGAATAAGTATGTCCCACTATGTTTCAAAGGCTTTTGTCTATCCAGAAAGCATGTTGTAGTGGAAACAATATATTTTTTTGGAGTTAAAACACACCTAGAATCAAATCGAGTTTCTTCTGCTTACTACCAGCAAGGTTCAGAAAAGTTGTTTATGAGCCTCAGTTTTCTTACATGTACAAAGGGAGTTAAAGTACCATTCTCATAGAGTTGTAAAAACTAAATTCAGTCAAATCAAATCAAAGGAATGAACAAATGTAAAGCACCAGGCATGTTCAACATGTAATGTAGTCATTCCTTCACCTCCGATGCTCAGGGGAGTATGTGTATGTATGTGTACAGGGGTCACAATTCCCTGAAACATGGAGGGCATGTAGTCTGAAAATGCCCTGGATGTTTCTAAAGTCCCTCCAACCACCTAGATTCACACATGTGATCTTGTTTCTCCAAACCAATCTTATTCCCTAAAGGCATGTTCAAACACTTTTTAAGTAATCCAAAACTTATTACAACCTGTGTTGGCTTTCATTTTGGCAACCAGTGATTTTCTTGTACGTTCCTCATGTAAATTTTTTAAACCAGTTTCTCATAATAGTAAGAGATCAAAGACACATGTTGGTCATTTTTTTATCTTGTTAAAGAAAGAAGTATGTATCATTTACCTCTCTCCTAAGGTCCCCACATCAGTCTTTCTTGGACTGCGTGAATTATTTTCTCCTATGGAGAGTAATTTCCTGCACATATACGCAAATTTGATTCTTGCACTTTTTCTCTACATTCAGAAAAGCAATCAGGGCAAATTAATATAACATGTTAATAGACAATGTAAGTTATCTTATAAACTGAAGTTTCTGACTGATAAACCCAATTAAAATTATTCAGTATATCCACAAAAGGCTCTTAAGTGATTTTTTATTTGGTTAATAACAAAGAAACAGTATGAATACATGCAACTGTTGGAAGTAGTATCTATTTTCAGATTGATTGCATTATTAATTAATGACTGTTAGCCTTACCTGTTTCTTCAATACTGCCCAACAGCATAGCTAGGTTTCTCTGATCAGTTTCTAGTTTAGTCTCTATAAAAACTATTTCAGATCTTTTCTACTCTTCCCCCAATGTTTATTTTCTATTCTTTATTCCCTGCCCTTTCTTTTAACTGATGACTTACATTTCTACTATTGGAGAAAAATATAGATGCTTTCAGACGGCCACTCCTTTAACTGCTTGTTATCATATCTATACATCTTATGCATCTGCCTATATCCTTCCTATTATAGTGGAAGAGGTTTTTGTCCTCCTTTGGGAGGATAATCTTTTCATTTGTGCTTTTATTCACATCTTCATCCTTCCTCTTCCTAAACCTGCTTCTCTGGTATTCTCCAACTCTACAAGTCTCTTCCCATTCACTCACTAGAAATCTGGATATCATTCTTGACTCCGTCTCTTTTCTCCATGTCTTATGTGCATAAATATTTATTGAACACTTTCTTTTCTGTCTTCAGTGCCACTACCCCATGTGACTCTAGGGCCTCAGTTGAATTATTGCCACTCTCTGATTAGCTTCCTGCCTCAAGTCTTTTCCCACTCTAGTATATTCTTCATGCCTACAAGAATGACCATTTGCAAATTGAGGTATGCCACCATTGTTATAAAAACTCTCCAGTACCTTTTTTGCATTTAAGGTACAGTTCATTCTCAAGAACTGAAATCTGATATATTTTTCCCATGTGTTGTTTCATTTAATGTATACTAACTTCCTATTATAACCCAGTTTACCTATGATAAAACACAAAATCAGAGGATTTTACATAAAGGTTTGCTGAAATTAAACACACACACACACACACACACACACACACACACACACACACACAAAGTTACAGTTCATTCTCCCTAACATGGGTGACAAAGCCCCACAGCATCTGGACCTTGTCTACCTTTTTACCCTCCTCTCCCACCCACCTCATTTCTGGCACTTTATATACTACCCACTGACTTTCCTTTAGATACTTGAATATACTGCCCTCTCTGTCTCTTCAGCTTGCACCATATTTTTCTACCTTTTTCAATAAATTCTTTTTAAATTCACAAATCTGGTTAATCTTTAAGATATGCTTATAGGCTTCTTTCTCTATCAGAGCTTCTTAATTCTTAGGATGGTTTGGTTCCTCTTCAATGTGATCCATACCAGTTTTATTCTTTTATACTCATTTCAGAACTCAGCACACTTTCTGAAATTATTTCACAGTAGACCATAGGCCTATGGTGCCGGAGAGGGGAGGGCAGCTATATTTTCAGAGCCTGTCATCCTTGCCTGGTATGTGGTTAAGTATTCATTCATGTGGATGAGAAGTACCATAGCTATATTTGAGCTTTTTAAAAAAATTGTTCTTGTAGGACACATGGCAGTATCCTTCAGATCATTTTTCAAGACAGAGTGCTCAGCTGCAAAGTATATGAGTACCTGTGTTTTTTTTTGTTTTGGTTTTGTTTTGTTTTTTAAGATTTTATTTATTTGACAGAGAGAAACACAGCCAGAGAGGGAACACAAGCAGGGGGAGTGAGAGAGGGAGAAGCAGGCTTCCCGCCGAGCAGGAAGTGCGATGTGGGACTCGATCCCGGGTCTCCAGGATCATGACCTGCACCGAAGGCAGTCGCTTAACCAACTGAGCCACCCAGGCATCCCAGTACCTGTGTTTTAAAACATAGATTTTATGTTTGCTTAGGTATGGTAAGGCCAGCAGATCAGGAGGTGATGACCAGTGAAAAGATATTTATTTACTGTTCCTAGGAGGAAAGAGTATGCCACCCTAGGTGGGACCACATGGGGAAGCATTAGAGTTAGTCAGGAGGCAGGGAGAAAAGGGAGGAACTATGTACAAGAGTTTTTATTGTGATTTCTGCAGGAAGAAGCAAGTGAGACAGGATAGACAGGTATGGGATGGATAGTTTGAATAATTTCAGTGGGCTCTGTGGTATAGGAGCTGTCCCTAAGTTGTACATGCACTATACTTGTGGGCACATTCTTCTATGGCATGGGAGTAATGGTTCAGAGTGTAAGAGCTCAAAAAAGAAGGTGTTTGGAATATGAGCTTGGCTGGTTTGCCTATAAAGGACTCAGTCATGGGCGGAGTTATTTGCTGTTTCTGGGTATTAGCTAGTGCTGGAAGCAGCAGTCCCTCTAGGGTTAGCAAAGTCTCAGATATTAAAGCATCAGAATAAAAAGATATACTTAATACGATGTGGCAGCCTCTGGTTGCCGCTTTTGTCAAGGTTTGCCTCAGTTTTAAAGCCAAGGGCATTTTCTTCTCTTAGAAGCCAATGGCTAAGTAAAGTGGTAATAATAAATAAAGTACAGCTATTAGTACATAATATAGAGTTCTCTAACAGTAATATTTACTCCAGAGTTCCCAGTTGATAGGCAGAGATTTTGTCAGATGGGCATTGTGGCCTGATAACTCCCCTGCCCAGCCCCACTTCCTCCCTTTCCTTTAACAGGTATTACTTCTCAATAAACCTTTGTACTTTTATTTTGTTTCATTGTTTATTATCCAGAAAATCAAACTTGTAATAGGTAGTACTGAGATAGCCCCAAGAAAACAGACATCAAGATGAAATTTGGGGATGGATCACTCACCTCCCTGCTGGTAATGAGGATTTGGCAGTGGGTGGCATGTCGACAGCCTCTAGCACAGGTGGTGGTGTGATATTAAAACTCTCACCACTAGTGAGCTAGACCAGCATGATAGGAGAAGTGAATGCACGGCCAGTGTGCTTATTCGTATATTTGAAAGATATGGAGGAGAGGGTGTTAGACCTAAGGACAGTGGAATTACATAGTTGCTGCTAGGTTGGATATATGCCCCATAATGCAGTAATAATGATAATGAAAAGTTGAAAGAAATTAACATAATTGAGAACATAGTATGAGATCCAGAGGTTGTCTTTGGTCAATTTTTAAGAAGCCCTCATTTCATGTAGTAGGTGAGCAGGAAAACTGAATACCAAGCACAGGATTGGATATAGTGGCTCAACTCCCATGATTGTTGAATGCTCAACAGAGACAGGTCTGTTATTCTAAAGTCAGAGCCCTACTTGGGAAGACCTGAGACCTGACCCATGGAATATGGATAGCTGGGTAGATGTCCCTGAAGACTTTGACGCTGCAGACTTCTTTTGAGCCTCCTGAATCTGCAGAAGTAGGTCTTCTGTGTCCTTTGTGAGTTAATATTCTGCAGAAAGCCTCTTTCCTATAAGGTGATAGCTGTCCTCCTCAGGAGCTGCGTGTATTTCCTCTCCTGGCTGCCAGTCAGGGTAAGCGACAACATAACCATCTGGGAATGTGTCAGGCCTGAGGAGAGAAGAAGAAATCTATATTACAAAGGAGCTTCAGAAGTTAGCAGCAGGTGCCAGGGGCTGTGGCGGCACTTTCTGTTGGACTGAATTTGGAGGGTGCTTGATAAGGTGTCTGGAACACAAATCTGGGTAAGGTGGGGCTGATTGTCATAGGGCAGTCTTTAAGTATATAAGACATAACATCTGCTGGGGGGACTCGGGGAATGGGATCACTTTGCTGCTGGAGTGGCTCTGAGAAATGTGGAAAAAGCAATGACCCATGTTATGAGATTGAAATTCCAGAATTTTGGTTAGAGACAGTAGAGGTCAAATGATCAAAAGATTCAGAGAAGTAGGCATGGTAGAATGGATCCATAATGGAAAACTTCATCAGAAAATTATGTTTCATGGGAGAGCCCAGATAACACAGCATTCACCAAGGTCATCAGGAATGTGCTGGTGAGAGTGGTACCAGGAGATCAACTTGTTCCATTTTGCCTGGAACTGGCCAGGCTTCAAAACACAAAGCCCAACATTCTGGAAACTCAATCTTAGGCAAACTGGCACAGCTGGCCACCCTAGCACAGTATCACTAAGTGTGGGCATGATGGTGCCTAAATGAGATGACCACAGTGGGAGAGATGGAGGCTCCATACGGGTCCGAAAGCTTGTGTTCCCACTTACCGGGGTGCCTGGGTGGCTCAGTTGGTTAAGTGACTGCTTTTGGCTCAGGTCATGATCCTGGAGACCCGGGATCGAGCCCCACATTGGGCTCCCTGCTCGGCGGGAAGCCTGCTTCTCCCTCTCTCAGTCCCTCTGCTTGTGTTCCCTCTCTGGCTGTGTTTCTGTCAACAGCGCTATAGTCAAACTAATGCCTCCTTTGAACAGCCACCCTCTCATCAACAGAGACACACTGAATCCACAGGGTGGCACTGTTCCTTGAGGAGACCAACGTGCTACCTGCTAGCATATTTACTGTATTTGGGCCCCTTCCCTCCTGAAAGCACCAGGGTTTTTTTCTTATAGGACTAGACATCCTATAGTCTAGTCTAGTCAAGACAAACCCACTAAGACGATGTGGGTTTGTCTTGCCTGCTCAGAAGGCCTTAGATAGCAGCATTGGTTGGGGTGTTGTGAATATTCTAACTGGGTAAATTTCTTATAATCAAGAGTACAGTTTTTTTTTTTTTTTTTCCCCTGGAGATACTTCTTTAATAACTGATTTCATTGTGATTGTTCAAGTCACTAAAAGTACTATATAGTGTCCTGTGCATTCAGAAGTGAAATGAGAATGTCTGAAAATACCACTTGCTATTTACTTTCACATTTTAACATGTAGGGGAAAAAAAACTCCAGAGATGTCACAGGTTTTTTTTTGTTATGAAGTATGTTCTCTTCGGGTTTTGACTAAGTATAATTTGAGGTGTGATATGGGTAGAGTTACTTTTGTCACTGTCATATCTTTTGTGTATTTTTTTTCATTTTAGAAGGATTCTTGAGTATCGTAAGAACATGCATTGGTATTTAAAATTGATATAGGGCACCTGAGTCGGCTCAGGTCATGATCTCAGGGTCCTGGGATCGAGGCCCACATTGGGCTCTCTGCTCAGCAGGGAGCCTGTTTCCTCTTCTCTCACTGCCTGCCCTTTGCCTGCTTGTGATCTCTCTGTCAAATAAATTAAAAAATAAATAAATAAAATTGTCATAAAAATAAATAAATAAAATTGTCAAAAAAATATCAAAGAGAGTGTAAAAGTCCCATAAGCATTTGGACATATTTCCTGTTCAATGCTAACAAAGTATTATTTAGAAGATTTTTTTCTAATATCATTAATGATATGGAAGATAGCAAGGATGAAAAATGAAAGGAATTGTAATCTTAAAGTCAGAGACAGTGCATCATCTTATATTGACTTGAATATATAGCAATATTTTGAAAGTAGTTACTTTTGAAAAATGTAACTATAGCTGTGCAGGGTTATAATTTAATTGTAATTTAATTTAATGTAAGTTATGGGTATGGATTCTGATGCTTCCAAATACCCTGTTGGGAACCACTATGACATCCTGCAAGAGTATAAACCAGGCCTCTGACGAAGGAGGAATTTCACTGGAGAGGAGGGAAGAGAGGAAGTGTTATGGAAGATAACATTACATTAAGTATTGGCATAACAACTTTTCTTTCATTTTTGTTTTTAGATGTTTTTAAGAAAATTTCTACATGTTTAAAACAGTTACTAGACCATTATGAATACAAAAGTTTCCCTCAGGGGAGGAAAGTACATAGAAATATTAAGTAAGCATCTTTATTATTCTGGGGATGGGCATGTTATTTGGGAAACAAAATATAGATAATTAAGAAATTAGCCAGACAACATAAGAGAAACACGGCAGAAATAAAGGCAACAGAAGTTATAACAGATATAAAAATTATGCAAATACATATGAAAGTTTCAACAAACAAAAAGCGAAGTGCTAATGGTTTTAGAAGGAAAATCTAGTAGGTCGGTCACTTAAGTGTCTACCTTCAGCTCAGGTCATGATTCCAGTATCCTGGGATCAAGTCCCACATCGGTCTCTTTGCTTGGCAAGGAGCCTGCTTCTCTGCTACCTGCTCCCCCTGCTTGTGCACCCACCCCCTGACAAATAAATAAATAAATAAATAAATAAATAAATAAATAAATAAAATATTAAAAAAAAGAAGAATCCAGTTGTCAGAAACCTATGCCATTATCAGATACACAACTAAATCCAGAAGAAATTAAAGCGAGGACGAAGAACAAAGCAAACAAACATGTAGAGAGGGTAAAGGCAGGGCTCTAAAGCAACATTAATCAAGATAAAGAGGGTAATTTTGTATTGATAAAAAGGTACAGAAACATACAACAATTAAAAAGTTGAGAACAATAATAACAGATGTAGAAGATATAAGAAATTATAATTGTGAAACTATAATAAAATATTTACTGTTCAGAAAATAGATTTCTGAAAAAAATGAAAATTATTGAAATTGATTCAAGAGCTAGGAGACTTGGACAGGAAACAACTGTGGAAGAAATGAAAAGCATATAAACATTTTTTTCCTAAAACCGTCTGGACTGCTAATGTTTCAGGAAACGTTTCTTTTCTATGCTATCTTAACTGTTCCCTTGACTGTATAGAATATGCTGAAGTTTTTTCAGAGAATTTTATAATGCTGACATTATCTTGGTTAATTGAAATCTTGATAGAACATTAGGAAATATATTAATCTAGTTCTGAGGAATTACTAACTATATTCAAATAAATAAGCCCCTGGGTATGTCTTTTTTAGAAAAAGTTACATAAAGCTCTTGATATAAATTACAAACCAAACACTTGTAATTGGGAATGTTTGTCCTCATGATCTTCTTCACTTTGGGGTTGGGATTTGAAAACTCTGTTTTTTAATTTTACTTATAATATACCTAACATGTCCTATTAGGTCTTTAGTCACATAGACTGAATGTGAACTTAGATTTTTTTCACTGAACTTGGATTTTTTTTTTTTTTGCCTTCACCCTGGAGATTGTCAAACATGTAAATTTCTTAATTTTGTTTGGTTGGATTTGTTATCTTGAATAGGTTAATTTTCCCATTTATTTTTATAGGTATTTAGGGCTAAATTCAAGGAGATTTACTGGCTTTCCTCAGGCTTAATTGAGATATAATTGCCACATAATATTATGTAAGTTTAACATGTGTAATATGATGTGATGCACATACATATTACGAAATGTCCTTCACCTCAATTATGATTTTGTTGTTGTTTGCTGTTGTTATGAGAGCATTAAAGCTCTACTCTTAAAGCAACTTAAAAGTATGCAATGTAGTATTATTAACTATTGTTGCCATGCTGTAACTTAGATCCTGGAACCTATTCATCTTATAACTGAAAATTTGTACCCTTTAATCAACATCTGCCCATTAAGCCCCTGACAACCTAATAAACATGGTGGAGACTCTAGTTAATGATACTGTATTGTATACTTGAAATTTTCTTAAAAGAGTAAAAATAGGGCGCCTGGGAGGCTCAGTGGGTTAAAGCCTCTGCCTTTGGTCGTGGGCTCAGGTCATGATCTCAGGGTCCTGGGATCGAGGCCCACATCGGGCTCTCTGCTCGGCAGGGAGCCTGCTTCCTCCTCTCTCTCTGCCTACTTGTGATCTCTCTTTGTCAAATAAATAAATAATATCTTTTTTTAAAAAAAGAGTAAAAATAATGTTTGACCATATATCTAACTAAGTACCATGGCCCAGTCAAGATGACATATGAAAGTAAACCATCATGAAGTTCAAATAACAGACCCATTTTCACTCAACTGGTAGGTTGTGGGTTTGGGATTCAAATACATTCCATTAAGCTTCATATTGTTTACTTCTATGTACACTATCCACCATTCAGCAAATGTGTGATTTGGCAGTGTAATCTTTTACAAATACCTTAAAAGAGTATTTGAACCTCTATTCACTTGTCTGTTGATTCAAATGAGTATTGATGGTCAGGTTTTGTATTGGTGTCTCACTCTTCCAATGAATTGTGAAATACATGACTGTAGAGAGGTATTTAACAGGGCTTGAGGCCATTTGGACAACGTAACATCCTTCTGATGCAAAGATAACAATTCTCACTTAACTGTCAGAAGAGCATGTACTTGAGTTCTTTTTTGTTTTGTTTTTGTTTTCAGTAATACTGGTGCATTCCCACTGATTCATCCTGGCTTGTTTTCCGGGGCTTTTGAACATTCAACTATGATTAATACTTTTAATACTATGATTGTTGTGAGGGATTAGGAATAGTCTGTAGTTATGGAACAGGGGGAATCTACCCATCTCGCCTTAGAATCCAGTCTGTGTCCTTGTGTCTGTGTATTTTTTGTCCTATGATCTAACCTGTTGATCTGATCTTTTCAGAGATACCTAATGAGAAGGAAATAAGGACTTTGGATCATATAGGAGACCTAGGAGTGGTGTAAAGAGAGCATGCTAAGTTCTTTTTAAAAATGGCCCAGTGAAAGATAATGTGAGGGCAAGGTTGTTTTTAGAGTGTTTTTTTTCCTTCGTCTTCTTTTTTTCCTCCTCCTCTTCCTCTTCCTCTTTCCCCTCCTCCTGCTCCTCCTCCCTCT
Organism: Spilogale gracilis; assembly: GCA_004023965.1. Classification (NCBI taxonomy): domain Eukaryota; kingdom Metazoa; phylum Chordata; class Mammalia; order Carnivora; family Mephitidae; genus Spilogale; species Spilogale gracilis. The sequence goes on from PITA01009709.1 coordinate 51,253, forward strand.
ACTTCTTCTTTAAAGACTTTATTTATTTGAGATTGAGAGAGGGTGAGATATAGAGCACAAGCAGGAGGAACAACAGAGGGAGAGGGAGAAGCAGGCTCCCCACTGAGCAGAGAACATGACTTGGGGCTCCATCTCAGGGCCCTGAAATCATGACCTGAGCTGAAGGCAGACACTTAACCTACTGAGACACCTGGGCAGCTCTTTAGAGTGGTTTTCATAAAAAGCCAGGAGTAATGGTTGTGCTTTTGCACCAGGGGTAGTATTCATTGCTTCAGACACAGGGGGCAAGAAGAGAGACAGATGTGCTCATGACTTAGAAGAGACTCTTTGATGTCCATCCAAACTGCTGGGAAAGCAGGAGGAGCTTTGAGAGTTGGAGGCTCAGCCAGAGGCTTGTGCTAGACCCCACCACATGTATGTGATGGAGCCAGACTTTTATCACTTTTATAAAGTACAGTTTCAGAAGAACGCTGAGAGGAACTGTGAATGCTGTCCCTATCTAGACATGATCCCCGCAAGATAATCAACAAAACAGTTTTGTATATGGGAATCTTCAAGGTTAGTAACCAACATTTAAGCTTCTCCAGTGATTCATTTCCTACTTTAATGCCTTGGCCACTTAAACAAAGTGAAACAAACTTTTACATGGAAGGGAGGTTTGTCTGGAACTCCAGAGGTAACTGTGTAGCATCTATGTGGTAATGACAGGGATTCCCACAATCTCCTCCCATAAACTGACCCTGGCTTTTATCATTGAAACTGCAATTATCTTTTCTCAGTAGTCTCCATTCACATCCAGTTCTTCAGGGAAGCATTTCCACAAGGATCAAATACCTTGAAGAAATATTATGTCTTCAACATTAAGCATAATATTGCTTTGAGGGGAACCAATGTTATGGAGCTATGTGTCTAGATTTCCATGGCTTGTACTACCCATGGTCATTGCTGCCGTTTCTTTGAACTTGTTGCTTTTGCCAAAGTAGACAGAAGATTATGAGAATTTTTAAGTCCTATGTTAGTTGGAGCTGCCATGCTCCAACTAACATAGATGATCCTTCAAAGGATGGCAGGAGAATTCCTACAGATGAAAGCAGATGATAGTGCATAGCTGAATGCCAGAAGCTTCTGGGAAGGGCCTGGGAGATCCAGGGTGCAGAGGAGGTTCACTCTATGAGGTCAGTGACCATATAGCATCAGCTCCCTGATGTACTCACCCTGCTGCTATTTCTGTACCTCAGTGTTACCCTAGGTGGTCATTATAGCCCATGCAAAATATTCAACAGGTTATGCAGGGATTTTCAGTGGCTCATACCACATCTACTATGTCTAAACCATTAACACCTATTTTAAGGCTAAGGACAGATTAGTGAAATCTGAGGAACTCTTGTTTATTTCTTTTTCTCACCCCTGAAGCTTACATTTTATCTTTGATTTTCCTTGCCAACATTAATGTAGCACTATCCTGGAGGTCTCCACTACCCTCATGAAGTTGTCAGTCCCTGCATTGACCTCACTCCCCACCATTATCATCAGTTTCCATGGAATTTTAAGCTACATGATATTCAGCATTCATTTAGGTAAAAATACTTTGTTTTTGTTCTCTGCTCAGTTCTATTGATAAAAATAATTTCAGCTTGATAATTAGAAAAATGTTTTATATTTTCTGCCAACAACACAATTCAGCTCCAAAAGAATTCCTTTATACTAATCCATTATAAGTTTGGACTCAGTATGCCTCCATACTATTCCACCACATCTCCAAGTGTTTTTGAAGTTCTAGTGATTTCATTTTTTAAAAAATATTTTTCACATCCAGAGAAATTTTAGGTTTACAGCAAAATTGAACAGAAAGTACAAGGAGCTCCCACACATCCACTGGCCTCCCCTGCTATTAATATATGAACCAGAGTGGTTGACATCTGTTACAATCAGTGGACCTACAATGCAATGATACATCATTATCACCCAAAGCCTGAAATTTACATTTGGATTTGCTCTTGGTGTGGACTTTCCAAGTTTTTCCCCCCTCTTTGGGTTTTGACAAACATTATAGTACCATGCAGAATTGTTTTACTACCCTAAAAATCCTTTATGCTCTACCTGTTCATCCCCTTAATCATTGGCAATCACTGATCATTTTACTGTTTCCATCTGTTTCCATAGTTTCGCCTTTTCCAGAATGTCATATTCTTGGAACCATACGGTATTTACCCTTCTCAAATTGGCTTCTTTTACTTAGCAGCATGTGTTAAAGTTTCCTCCATGTCTTTTCATGACTTGATAGCTCGTGTCTGTTTATCACTGAGTAATATTCCACTGTCTGGATGGACTACAGTTTGCTTATCCATTCACCTACTGAAGGACATCTTGGTTGTTGACAAATTTTGGCAATGACGAATAAAGCCGCCATAAACATCATGTGAATTTTTAAAATATTTTTCTATCTATCTATCTATCTATCTATCTATCTATCTATCATCTATCTATCTATCTATCTATCTATCTATCTATCTATCTATCATCTATCTATCTATCTATCTATCATCATCTATCTATCATCTATCTATCTATCATCATCATCTATCTATCATCTATCTATCATCTATCTATCATCTATCTATCATCTATCTATCTATCCTCTATCTATGTATCATCTATGTATCATCTATGTATCACCTATCTATCATCTATCTATCATCTATCATCTCTCTATCTATCATCTATCTATCATCTATCTATCATCTGTCTATCATCTATCTATCTACCTATCTATCTATTTATTTATTTTATAAAGAGGGAGAGAGGTGGTGGGAAGGGCAGAGGGGAAGGGAGAGAATATCAAGCATACTTCCCACTGAACATGGAAGCCCATGTTCGGCTCGATCTCATGACTCTGAGATCATGACCTGAGTCAAAACCAAGAGTCTGGTGCTTAACTGACTGTATCACCCAAGCATCACTGTGTATGTTTTTGTATTGACCTAAGTTTTCAATTCATTTGAGTAAATACTAAGGAGCATAGTTGGTGGATTGTATGGTACAAATATGTTTAATTTTTTAAGAAATTCCCAAACTTTCTTCCAAAGTGGCTGTACCGTTTTGCATTCCTCTAGAAGTTTTGTAGCACTTGGGAAGTGCACAGGCCAAAAGAAATGCCACTAGCATAGCTTCTGGGGTATCAAGGTCAGATGACAATGTGTGACATCCTTAGGGATGCTGAATTTGCAAACTTAGGGAAGACTACTGTGTAGAAAATATTCTGACTGTACTTATGGTCAGTACCAGGAGGTCTGCTAGGCTCCTGTGAGGTAATGGTAACTATTAATATTAATCTCCTAACTTTCTACTTCACTTTCCCCATTCATCCTCATTCCTCCTTTCTTCCTCAGCTCTCCCCTATGCTGGTTAATTAAGACCCCACTCTGCCTTATATCTACATATCCCAATAATATTAACCTGAGTCAGAAAACCCAAGTATATGAGGAGGTTCTCAGCTAACTCCTATTCTGTCTACACAGAAGTATATAGGCTAAAGATGTTATGATAGTAACGTACCTCCCACCTTAGAAATGTAGCAAGCAGTGTGAGTCTTTCAATGAATAAACTTAAGATGGTATCTTTAATCATCTACCATTATTTTTGCAAATAATAATACTGTTTCTCTATTAAAATGGGCCTCATTTTGCCATTAGTTATTCCAAGAATTATGTTTTGCATTTGCAGACTTTCCTTTGAACTTACTCTTTGAGACTTACTTTGTTTCTCCTTAAGCAGATTTGTATTTATGTTCCCCTTCCCACTGGCTTTCAAATTCAGGTTCTGTAAGATGGGGGTACATGGGTGGCTCAGTCTGTTAAGCATCTGCCTTTGGCTCAGGCCATGATCCTGGAGTCCCAGGATTGAGCCCTGCATAGGGCTTCCTCCTTGATGGGAAGCCTACTTCTTCCTCTCTCACTCCCCTGCTTGTGTTCCCTCTCTAGCTGTATTTCTGTCAAATAAATAAGTAAAATCTTTTTTTGAAAGTCTGTAAGATGCGTTTTAATATAGTTTCTCTCTAAGATAGGACCTCCACAATTCTAACTTTAGCTCAAAATACCACAGTTGTGGAAATGTGATTTTTCAATTACCCATCTATTATTAATTGATTAATTAATTAATTAATTTTTAAAGATTTTATTTATTTGACAGCAAGAGACATAGTGAGAGAGCAAACATAAGCAGGAGGAGTGAGAGGGAGAAGCAGGCTTCCTGCCAAGCAGGGAGCCCAATGTGGGGCTTGATCCCAGAACCCCGGGATCATGACACCAGTGGAAGGCAGATGGTAAGTGACTGAGCCACCCAGGCATCCCTCAGTTACCCATCTAAAATGTGGCATTTTTCTTCCAGTTTGGGTATTCCTGGCATGGCATGTACTTCTATACCAAGAGTCTTTACACCCTTCCTGAATTTCTCAGCCCTTCATTAGCCCATGTAGATGGGCTGATCTACATTGGAGATTGGATCACTTCTATTAGCATACTCTTGGATTTTACTGTTGCATTTTGGGTTTTTGCCCTGTATTTAATTTAGTGACTTCAGGAGGGGATGAATTCTCCTGAACTTGGAAAACAGCAAAAACAGCTTTATTTATTTATTTGTTTGTTTGTTTGTTTGTATGTTATGTCAGTTACATACAGTTTTAATACTGTCAGGGGTATCTGGGGGGCTCAATCCTTAAATGTCTGCTTTTGGCATCGGTCATGGTCCCAGTGTCCTGGGATCAAGCCCCACTCGACAGGAAGCCTGCTTCTTCCTCTCCCACTTCCTCTGCTTATGTTCTTCTCTCACTGTATATCTGTTAAATAAATTAATAAAAATCTTTTTTGTAAGATTTTATTTATTTATTTGACACACACAGAGAGAGATCACAAGTAGACAGAGAGGCAGGCAGAGAGAAAGGAGGAAGCAGGCCTGATGCAGGCCTCCATCCCAGGACCCTGAGATCATGACCTGAGCCGAAGGCAGACTACTAAGCCTTAATAAAAATATTTTAAAGAAAATAAAACATTAGTCAGTTAAATCTTGATTACTAATGGAAACGAAAGGGACAGTCTTATATAGATAACTACAATTGATAAGTCAAATATCAACTTGTTTGAAATTCAAATTCCTTTATTTCTGTAAACTTAAAAAAAAAAAACAAGTGTACTGCATATGAGTTTTAGTTTTATCTCCACTGTCTCCTATTAGACAAATTCAACAGAATAAGTCCTCATCAGAAGAATATTGTCATCTAACATTGTTATTTGGATGTATTCAGATTTGTGAGGCCTGAGAGAAACAGGAAGAAAGGACAGTTCTAGTAGATTAAATGAAACTGGTGACAGGGAAAAAGAGATTTTTAACCTTATTTTCAAGTATCCCTATGGGTTTGGGATATGCTCATTTAAGGGAATATGGGAAAGAGTTTTTGAGTTAGAGGGCCTCCTGAAAAGCCACTATCATGCATATCTTACTGTATTTTGATTACTTCTGGTGCAGGTGAGGAGCAGGAGGTCTTTAGGAACATTCAGGAATATGGGAAGGAGGACCACCACAAGTTGGAAAGGAAAGTGATGTGGGAGAAGCAGTTACCAATTGAGAACTGAGGTGTTTTACCTCCATAAGAATCATAATTTACCTCTGTGAATTTATTCTTTCACTAAACGTAATATATAAAGAATATTATAATACTGTGGGCAATACAAAAATGAGTAAAGCAGTGTTTAGCCTTATGGAACGTAAAAGTATATTTCAGAAATAATACATGTACTTTAAAACTATAATGCAAAGTATGAGAAATGCTTTAGAGGAGGAACAAAGAAATTAAAAAAGGCTTGAATGGAGACTAAATTTATCTGGGACAGTAAAAGTATTCTTGGTAGAGATGATATTTGGATTAGATCTTGTAGAGTGAAGAGAACATTGCATGGCCAGAGGGAGAATGCATTCAGGGAATGAAGCATAACATTCAGTGTTTAGGGAGCACTAAGCACAAGCAAAACAAAAAGTCTGTTGGATGTTGGCAGATTATACAGGGACTAAAACCTATGGTGATATGGATTTAGACTATTTGTCAGGCTAAGGGGAAACCAGTGAAGATTTGAGTGTGTGGGAGCAATGTTATTGAATAGCACCATAACTGAGCTTCAATTTGCTAAATGGATAGAGTGGGGAGAGGCTAAAGGTGGAGAGAGCAGTAGGTGAAATAATAACAATATGGTGTTCATAATGTGGGTCATTATTCTAGACTGTTCTATAAGCACTGCAGGTCATGGCCCACTAGGTTTTAAAATTAATTTACTTGGGGGGGCAAGCATTATAAAAAACTGAAATAGAAAATATTCGGTTTTATTGTACTCAGTAGGATAAATATTGTTCTATGAAACTTCTGTTTCAGTTTTTAATATTTTAATATATATGTATGTTGTTATGTTTTTTATGAAGCTGTGATGTGAAATACATTTTCTATTGTGGATTGTAGCCAAGATAGAGAAACTTTACTAGAGAGTGTATTTATAAGAGCCTACCTTCATGGTAATGGGTAATGGCACTCCATGAATATACTCTACCTGGTATGAGAGAAATCCTTCAAGCACACTGTGTATGGGGGATCAGTCTGTATTTGAAATAGCCACTGTCTTATTCTGCTGCTTCTTTTAGAAATATGATAGTGAATGCTCAGTTTGATCAGGAGACCAAAATTTTTGATTACCCAGTGTCATAATTTTGAGGTATCTCTTACTTGTATTTTTTTGATATTTGATTTATTCATTTATTTTAGAGGGAGGGGGAGAGAGAGAATGGGGGAAGGAAGAGAGAGAGAGAATCTCAAGCAGACCAAGAGTAGGATGCTTAACCAACTGAGCCACCCAGGTGGCTTGCATTTCCCATCTCTTGCATTTCTAAACACAATCAAATGCTTTCAGAGCAATAGTTCTCAACAGAGGACATTTGTCAATGTGTGGAGATATTTTTGGTTATCACAATAACCAAATGACCCAAACTAGTTAATTAAAAGAAATGCAATTCCTACCAGCAGTTGTAAGATTCATGCTAAGATTTGGCCTAAAGATTCAGCGATATTATTTGTAGAATGCTTTGCTCATCGACTTTATTATTAGACTTAAAATGATATATCAGTACTTACTTATATGTGAACCAGAATTAAATAGTGCATGGAACAGTTTAGCAATACATAGTTTATAACTCTAGGATCATTATTTGAATCTTAACATTAAAAGCAGAATTACCTCTTACCACCATAATATCAACTAATTTATAAGGCTATGTATATTCTTGTATGTGAAGAAGCAACTTTATCTTGAAATGAGTTTAAAGAATAGGCAGCCAATTGCCCAAGTAAATCACATCATTTAAAATTCTTACCCTAAGATTTTTTCTAATTTAAAATAGATTCAATAGAAGTCACTGAAATTCTTATAGATCTGATTATTAATAAATACAGGTGATTAGAAAGGGACTTCATAAGGGAAAGGGCATGTGAAATTGGTACCTGGGTTCTGGGCCCACTGGGGATACAGGCTACCTATAGGTTTACCAAGTCATTTACTTTTCCTGGCTTCAGTTCCCATAGGTGTGTTGGCCTACATGACTTGCAGTATTTCCTAAACTTTAAAATTCTGTGAGTCTAAATAGTTAGTGTCTTTTAGATTGTTGCAGTATTATTTTCTTGTCTTATCAATAGCCCATGGGGAGACATTATTATAAATAACTCAATTTTTCAGTGGTTTGGCTTCTATTTGGCCTATATAAATAAATGACACCCTGCCCATAAACCTGATGTTTAGCTGATATCGTCACAGAGTAATTATTTCCATAAGCCTGACTCTCCTAATGTCTTCATGAGACCCACTGGGGGTACATTTGATTTTTCAGATCACTTTGTTCATGTGTTCTATGTGGTAGAGCCTTAAAATTTATATTTATTAAAATTG
>PITA01009709.1:59328-76056 GCA_004023965.1 Spilogale gracilis
CGCCTGGGTGGCTCAGTTGGTTGGGCGACTGCCTTCGGCTCAGGTCATGAACCCAGAAACCCGGGATCGAGTCCCACATCGGGCTCCCTGCTCGGCGGGAAGCCTGCTTCTCCCTCTCTCACTCCCTCTGCTTGTGTTCCCTCTCTGACTGTGTTTCTCTCTGTCAAATAAATAAAATCTTTAAAAAAAAAAAAAAATTAAAAAAAAAAAAAAATTGTTTTGAAACCAGTATTGCATGGTTGCAATAGTTAGGCTACTGCCACAAGCCTTAGGAGATAATTGTGCAGCAATTCAAAGGTATGAATGATTCTTTATGTGTAGAAAGACAAAACTCACTGATTATTCAACATATTAGCAAATTCTCATTTTTTTCAAGGCATTTAACCTTACAGTAATGTACAGAGCCACCTCCTGGTGATTCAAACATGTAAATGAATCTAAGGATGTCAAATTTTTGAGTCATTGTTTTGTAATGACTCATGACGTTACCATTACCTTCCCCCCAGTTTTCATACCAAAGATACATTTTTTGATTAGCTAATTATTATTATTTTTTTAAAAAAGATTTTATTTATTTGACAGAGAGAAACACAGCCAGAGAGGGAACACAAGCAGGGGGACTGAGAGAGGGAGATGCAGGCTTCCCGCCGAGCAGGGAGCCCAATGTGGGACTTGATCCCGGGTCTCCGGGATCATGACCTGAGCCAAAGGCAGTCACTTAACTAGCTGAGCCACCCAGGCGCCCCTTGATTAGCTAATTATTATGTATACTCATTTATTAATCAGGATTTCTCTGGCTATATAAATCAGTATTTCTCTTTCTTTATGTGTCTGTGTTTAGAAAAAAAATCACCAAAAATTTAGGGAGGTTTCAGAGTAGAAGAAGGTTAGAAGATCTCTGGCTTGATTTATCGCCATACTTTGTTTCCTAGACATAATTTTTTTTTCAAAGATCTTTCCAAAGGGTTTATGTAATGTATTATGGTGAAAAATCTCTTTGGAAAACTTGGAATAATAAGGAAAAATTTTAAAAAGTATTTGTGAGCTCAGGAGAAATGATAAATTATATAAGGTTTTCCTGAACTCTTTAAGAGACTAAAAATTTTCTCACTTAAAAGGACCTTTTTGACAAATATCCTGAAAATCATGCATTATTTTAAAAAATTTTCATTACACCTCTTTTATACTTGGACTTGCATGATGTAAATAACTGAGTGTTCTGCTGTAAGTCTTGATTCCAAGCTAAACTTATCCACTACTTTACAATTTTATAAGGACTTAAATTCCTTAAGGACTTAAATGGTTTATTGCTTAATTGAAGTATTCTATAATAAATAATGTCATTTATTCTCACTTCATTGTACTACCTTCATTGAATATTTAAATTCTCATACATGTATAGCCTGCTTATAGTTCTCATTATTTAACTTTTATAGTGAAATAGTGAATTAGAGGCCTGTTTTTGAAGTGATCCAGTTTCGGTAATAAGCCACTTTTGTGTAGACTCCAGGTTTGTTCTTTTGACCACAGTTATCTCCCCAGCTCACAATTCCAATGAGATACCAGGTATCTTTAAGATCCTTTACAACTAAAGGTCCCCCAGAATCACCCTGAAAATAAAAGAAAGAAAATTAGGTAAATATAAAGCTTGTTACTTAAAATACTCTGATGACCCATGTATTTTACTGTTTGATAGCATATGTATTGATTACCAGTTATAGAATAATTAATTGAAACATAGATTTCAAAAGTTATAAAAGCTTTAAATTTCAATTTCCACATCTTAATTTTTTCAGCTTTATAGATATATAATTGACAAATAAAATTGTGTATATTTAAAGTGTACAACATGGTATTTAACAGACATATACTTTGTGAAATAATTACCGCAATCAGTTAATTAACACATTTATCACTTCACATAGTTAGTGTGTGTGTGTGTGTGTGTGTGTGTGTGTGTGTGTATGTGTGTTTTAAGAATGACTAAGGTCTACTGGCAAATTTCAAGTACACAACAAAGAAAATCTACCTGGTGTTGGTTTTTTCTGACTCCAAGCAGGGTTCTTGGACCTCCGTTTTAGTGAACCGACTAAACCCCTCACCATGAGCCTCAGGAATCACTGTATTCCTGTCTTGGACCCCATCCCTGGGTCACTTTCTCAATATTTTTCCCAATTTTTCTATGGCTAACGCTTTGTCTTACCACTCACTTGCATAGTCATGGAGCAGGAATCTTACCTCTGCTCCCCATTTCAGTGAAATCTCTTTATGACCACCTCTTTCCTGAGGTAAATCACTAATCTCACCATTTGCCTAGACATCCATGTGCTGCCTGCAAATGGACTTCTATCCCTACCTTCCCCTCATGCATCATAGCTTGGACCTCTCTGCTTGCCGCCACATTCTCAGCAACTGAGGCTGGATATGAACCAAATTTTGCTTTTGCAGAGCCTATATGCTACAAAACTCCCCACTCCTTTTCTGATAGAGCTTTACATATGTAATCTGTGGACTCTAAGCAGAGTTTTCTGCCACTGATATCAAAAAGTTTTGATATTTCACCATGTAGAATCACCTCCTTGGAATTTTCAAGAATTTCATGTTATAAAGCAAGTACTTCCAAGAAGAAATACATTTTCTACTTTTGTCAGAAAACATACATGCAGGATAGCTATTACAGCAGAGGAGGGCACTGGAAAGGGCAGCAGGTAGTCTCAACATGGCCTGATCCACCTTCTCACTCAGCATTATGGCCTCTCAGCTTCCTTATGCTGAGACCCAACAGATTACTTGGGATTCCCTCAAATATGAATTATAATTTCACACCTTCATAAATTTTGCTATACTCTTTCTATATATAGAAAAATAATACTCTTCTCTTATTCTATAACTGGGTAAGGGCCATTTATCCTTCAGATCTTATATACTTCAGTATGATACTTGCTCCAAAAATGTTCCCTTCATGATAAAAATATTTGTTATCCTTCAAACCATTTAAAACATTTCATCATAGTTCATTGCTCATGATTATTTCCTTTCTAGATGAGGACACTTTAAGAAAAGGGACTCTTCTTCATGAACCTTTGGACTTATGATATTAAGAAAACTTAACTTTGTTGGATTGTAGCATCAAAGAAACTCTGTATAACATTTTGCTTAATAAAACATCTAACAATGTGTTGTGAAATCTGCATTTAAAAATTATTGAACTGACAAGATATCCATGTTGATACTAACATAAAGAACACAGAATATTTCTTGAAAGAGATGAAAATGTTTTAAGTTAATGATATTAAAATAATCTCTCTCTACCTACCCTGCAGGCATCATACATTCCTTCCAGATATCCCGCACAAAACATTCCAAATTTTATGTCACGGCCATATACATGTGGTTGCTTGCACACATCATCACTTATGATTTTCAGTTTGGCTTCTCGAAGATTATTTTGGGAATTCCCTTCAGGGAAAACAAAGTCATTTTAGTGCTTACAACCAAATCCCTTGGCTTGAATGAAGTGAGTGGACTTTTTCTAATCTAATCCATTTCATACTTAAAATTATCAATACAGAATAAGGTTAATGTAAGCAGTTTCTGGAGAATAAATTTTCCTTTAAAATCTGACACATTTAAATGATAATCATTATCCTTATCACATTTTATAAATACCTATACTAGGAAGAAAAGACATTTCTCAGAGTTAAGCAAACTCTCTTGCTATTGTTATATGTATGTACCTAGACTGGATTTTACGATCCAGGATATATCTAAGTATGTCCCCCAAACATTCAAAAACAAAATAATTTTTATCAGAAGTTTAAGTTAGTATATCAAGTTAAATCATTTTAGAAAGGATCATGGGAGCGTTGTTATCAGAGACTATTCTACATAGTATTCTTATCCCTGATCCCTTTTAAATTAATCTCTTTAGTTCTGAAGCAGACTTTGATACAATTGGACATCGTAGCTGAGCAACAGGAAAACCTGTAAATTGATTGAGGAAGTTAAAGTGAGTAGTAGAGCAAACCAAGGGAAGGAGAAGATGAAAAGGGTTGAGGGAGGCTCATAAAAATGGGGCATGGAGGGAGGGGGGTCTTGGAGTGAAGGTGGGCATGAGGGTGATAACACACCTGATAAGTACTTAGCATTGCATCCAAAACAGCTCATAGAAATAGCCTCTAGTGTTGCTGAGGGAACATTGGTTTCTTTTCTGTCTTCCTTGAAGCCCATCCCTTTGCAACTGCCTCTCCCTTATTCCATGTAGTTCTGACAGACTGCCTATCTAGGTATAGGGACAGGAGTGAGTGTTTGAGTTAGCCGGTCAATCCAAGTACCTATGGATGCAAGCAGGGCCAAAAGAGACCTTTTCACAGATTAACATAGATTCTGGCAAAGATGACATCTTCTTCCCTCCGCAGCTACTAGGGGAAGATGATGTAGACCCTGGTGTTGTTGGTTACCTTTGAAACTATGTGGAGGTAGAATCTTTCTATATTAAGGCAACCTTGGGGAACACAGGGCCAGAAATGGGAAGATTCAGACATTCAGAATCAAATGACATCATACATCATACTCCTGATCCAGCTATGTCTGAAACCGGACTCCTCCCATCTCTCTTAGCTTCTAATTTACAAGGGCCAAATTTGCCATTTAATTAGTATTTTTACTTTAGTAAGAGTTGAGTTTCATTCACTTACAAAATAAGAGCTCTAACTAATCCAACCAAGCTGTGTGGAAATGGCTGGCAGGATAATACTGATGGAGGTCAAATCACAATGTCCTAAATTAGACATAGTGTTCTGTGGTCCTTTTTGAGATACTTACCACCATAGAAGAGTGCTCCAAATCCTGTGATATAGACAGTGGAATTCGGTTGGAAGAATGCAGAGGCTTCTGGCAGACAAACCCGACGTATGTCATCAGTAAAGGTGACCCTGGGAGAGAACTGCACGACAGCAATGTCGTACGTTTTTGCTGGGTAGTGATATCTTTCATGGACAATAATTCTTCTGACATTTTTTTTCATTAATGGAGGATTGATTGTTGTTCCAAAGCTAACAGTCCACTGACGTGGATTTGCATTACTAGAAAAGGTTAGAAATGAACAGAATATATATACTGCACCATAATAATTGCATAAAGACTAATACAAATCTCCATCTTAAAAATATTTGGTTGTAATGATAGTTTCTTTTGAGCTATAAATCAAGTCTATTGCTATTTCAAAAGATATACTGTGTACAAACAGTACCTTAGGGCTGAAATCCAAAAAAAATATTGAAATTTAGGATATTAAAGCATATAAACTACCATTCATTTATCTCTTCAACCAATATTTATTGAAATTCTGTATGGTGAGCCTTGTTTGAAGTGTTGGGATTAGGTAGTAAACCAGGCAGAGAAGGTGACTGCTGGTGGCTGTATTCAATTCCAGTGAAAGAAAAAGGTAAAAAACAAACTAACAGATAAATAAATCCAAGCAGTCATCACTAGTGTGAACAAAATAAAATAGAGAAATTGAATAGAATGTGGGGGGGTGTAGGTAAATAATTCTCTTTTGAGAATATGATGTTTCGATTGAGACATGGTTAATAAGGAGCCAGCTTGTGAGAAGACAGGGAGACAAGTTTCCAGACCAACTTCCCAAGTCCTTACCAGATGGGCTACAGTTGGAGACAAATGAGAAGAATGGTGGGGCATGAGGCTGGAGAAGTAGGCAAGAACCAGATTTTAGAGTGTCTTACAGGTCATGAATAAAGTGTTTAGATTTTATTTGAGTGATATGGGAATTCCTTGGATGATTTTAAGCCACAAGGAATGTAGTCTCGTGTACATTTAATAGGTTCTTTCTGGAGAATAGATTGTTGGAGGGCAACCGATGTTGCTGCAGTTGAGGTTGAAGAGGTTACAGGGGAAGCAAGGGCAAAAATGAACCATTGGGACTTCATCAAGATCAAAAGGTTTTGCACAACAAAGGAAACAGTCAACAAAACCAAAAGACAACTGACAGAATGGGAGAAGATATTTGCAAATGACATATCAGACAAAGGGCTAGTATCCAAAATCTATAAAGAACTCCTCAAACTCAACACCCAAAGAACAAATAATCCAATCAAGAAATGGGCAGAAGACATGAACAAACATTTCTGCAGAGAAGACATCCAAATGGCCAACAGACACATGAAAAATTGCTCAACATCACTCAGTATCAGGGAAATAAAAATCAATACCACAGTGAAATACCACCTCACACCCGTCAGAATGGCTAAAATTAACAAGTCAGGAAACAACGGATGCTGGTGAGGATGCAATGAAAGGAGAACACTCCTACACTGTTGTGGGAATGCAAGCTGGTGCAGCCACTCTGGACAACAGTATAGAGGTTCCAAAAAAGTTGAAAATAGAGATACCCTTATGACTCAGCAATCACACTACTGAGTATTTACCCTAAAGATACAAATGTAGTGATCTGAAGGGGAACATGCGCCCGAATGTTTATAGCAGCAATGTCCACAATAGCCATACCATGGGAAGAACCTAGATGTCCGACAACAGATGAATGGATAAAGAAGACACACACACACACACACACACACACACACACACACACACACACACACGGAATACTATACAGCCATCAAAAACCCAAAATCTTGCCATTTGGAACAACATGGATGGAACTAGAGGGTATTATGCTAAGTGAAATAAATGAATCAGAGAAAGACAATTATCATATGATCTCTCTGATATGAAGAAGTTGAGAGGCAGGGTGGGGTGTCGTGGGGGATAGTGGGGGGTAAGGAGGGAAAAAATGAAAGGGTGGGACTGGGAAGGGAGAGAAACTACAAGAGACTCTTAATCTCAGGAAACAAACTGAGGGTTGTTAGGGGGTAGGGGGGAAGAGATAAGGGTTGTGTTATGGACATTGGGGAGGGTATGTGCTCTTGTGAGTGCTGTGAGTTGTGTAAGACTGATGATTCACAGACCTGTACCTCTGAAGCAAATAATACATAATATGTTAATTAAAAGAACCTGAAAATTTAAAAAATTGGTTTGTGAACACAATTGTTCAAATAGTATAAATATATTGACATTTTTGTTTATAAATCAGTCTTTTGTGAGTTTTATTGATGTAAATTTTTTCCCTCAACTTACTTAAGCCTAGATAAACTTAACATAAATCACATATTTTGAACTTGGAAATGCAAAGGACAGACCTTGAATAGTATTTACTCAAATGGAAGTAATCATTCTTGAACTTTCAGACAATGCCCTGATACTATTTAATACAGCTTGTACTTACTATATTTGTAGATAATAAACCTGAAAGAAACACCTGACATGAGAGATATTAAGTAACAATTACTGACAAACTTTCTAAATTTTTAATCTAGGCCCAAATAAAAAAAGATACAATTTAATGGTGATAAGTGCAAACCACTAAAATGTAAAAATTAAAGTGTGACTCCTAGTCTGGAAACCATCCTTGTAAAAAGGATCTGGGAATTTTGTTGATTATTAGCTTGAAAGTCAATCATGTGATAAGAATTCTTAAAGAGTTAATTTCATATAAAACTGCAATGATATCAAATAATCTTAGAGTAAGGAAGGCCATAAAAAGTCATTTGGTTCCCTCACTGATCCAGTGCTTGAAAGATAGGACTTTCCATGAGGCAGACATACATGTCTATGTTCAGTTCCATGATCCCCTAACACTATGACCTTGGGCAAGTTACTTAACTTTTCTCTTTCTTTTTAAAAAATTTATTTTAGAGAGAGAGAGAGAAAATGTGTGTGAACAGGGAGAGGGGCACAGGGAGAGAGGGAGAGAGAGAGAACCTAAGGTTTGGGCATGGAGCATAATGCTGGGGCTCAATCTCACAACCTTGAGATCATGACCTGAGCCCAAATCAAGAGTTGATGTTTAAAAAAAAAAAAAAAAAAAAAAAAAAAAAAAAGAGTTGATGTTTAACTGACTGAGCCACCCAGGTGTCCCAACTTAACTTTTCTTAATTCCCTCAGTGTAAAGGGGCTTATTAAGTAGGGTTTTCTTAATGAGGTGAGTGTAAGAATTGTACAAATCTTAAGCATCTAACCAAAAATTTGTAGCACACCAGAGCTTAATAAATGGTAATAGTTGCTGTTGTAAGAACACACTCTAAAGTAACAATTTTCTTTGTTTGACCCTTTCTGCAGGTGGAGACGTCTCCTTTCCTTAGAGTCTCTTTCTTCACCTTGGAATCCCTTGCATGTTTGAGCAGCTCTATTGTTGACAAGTTCTTCCTTGATTCCCTGATTCTCTTTCACAGGAAAGCATCTCAGACATAGGCTTTGCATGGCAAAGCATATGATTATACCATCATCTTTCTTTATCATCCAAGACACTATACTCTAAGAGTATTTCATTTCATCAAGTTTTCTTTAAGTGTGTTGTCTGGGACAGAATTCACTATTATAGTCAGGATATGACCAGCAAAGAGCCTAATATCTCCTTTATTTTGGAATCTGCCTTTTAATCCAATTAAAATCACCATGTAGTTTGTGAACAACTGATTCATAGTGTGTTATTTTCTGACACAAATTTCTAAGCAATTTTCATATGTGAAAGCACAAATATGCTTTCAGTACTGATATAGTTGTGAATTTTGTGGGGCCCATTTATAGCCTTGTTTTATACCTAATAAAATTAATCATTTAATTCTTGCTTCTTACTACACCATAATTAAATCCTTTTGAAATTTCTGTTTTTCTTATACAAATATTGGTTATCCTTTCCAGTATCTTTCATCAGCTACTTTGTTGATCATAACTTCCACATCATCTGCTAGTCCTATAAAATACACTCTCTAAGACAGGGTGCAGGATTAAGGTCTTTGGTGGGCCATAAAAAATATCCTCAACATGTTAACAACAAATGTTAATCATGATCCTTTAGATAGAATTGTTTAGTTACCAAGCTACCTATTACTGTCACATTCAATTTATATTGTTTTGTTTTCAGAAGCCCCCCCATTTTACTTTGTCATTATGACATTGGTCATATTATCTATTTTTAGAAATGTATTTAGTTCTTGGAAGCACATTTGAAGGGAGACACTAACAAAATCAAGAACATTTAGAGGAGAAGAACCAAGATTGTAGGATATCTGACGTTGATGCTGTGAAATAAAGTGGTGACATTTATTTTCACATATGTTTTGGAGATTCTCGCTCATTTTATATTGTTTGACCTGAAAAAGAGAAAATAAGGAACTAATTGTCTCCATGGTTCTATGGAGAAAGAAATAAATTTGAACTTTCTGCTCTAGATCAAAGAACAAATATCAATGGGTGGAAGTTATTAGGTTGCAGATTTGGCATTCAGTGTTATAAAGATACTTGCAAAAGTAGAACCATGTATCACAAAATTGGCAAACTTTGGAGATAGTAAGCTCTCCATTTCTTTGAGATAGTCAATGCCAAACTAAGCATCTGCATAAGGGATTTCTGTGTGTTCTAACATTGGTCTCTTGAGCTCTGAGGTCTTTCAAACTTTAAGAATTTAAGTTTCTATAGAGATTTAGACTCAGGTAGGCAGAATTTAGTGTGGTGTCATAAGTTAGAATTTTATTTGCAAATATCTTCTCCCATTTGGTGGGCTGTCTTTTGCTTTATTTTGTTAATGGTTTCCTTCACCAGGCAAAAGCTTTTAATTTTAGTGTAGTCCCAGATTAGTAGGGTAGTTTTGGTATAGTTTAATTTTGCTTTTGTTTCCCTTACCCAAGGAGACATGTCTAGAAAATGTTTCTACAGCTTATGCCAGAAATTGCTACCTGTTTTCTTCTAGGAATTTTATAGTTCTGAGACTCACATTTAGGACTCAATCCTAAATCCACTTTGAGTTTATTTTTGTATATGGTGTAAGATGATGGTCCACCTTCATTCTTTTACATGTAACTGTCCAGTTTTCCCAAAAACATTTGTTGAAGAGATTGTGTTTTCCCACTGTATATTCTTGCCTCCTTTTTCATAGATTAATTGGCTATATAATGGTGGGTTTATTTCTGGGCACTTTGTTCTGCTCTATTGACCTATGTGTGTATTTTTGTGTCAATATCATATTGTCTTGATTACAACTTTGTAGTATATCTTGAAATCTGGGATTGTGATTCCTCCAGCCCTATTTTTCCCCAAGATTGCTTGGCTATATGAGGTCTTTTGCACAGAGAAGGAAATCATTGACAAAATGAAAAGAAAACCTACTGAGTGGAAGAATATATTTGCAAATGATATATCTGATAATGGTTTAATATTTAAAATATAAAAAGAACTTATACAACTCAACACCCCTAAAAAACAAACTAAAAATCAACCCAAAAAACCCCCAAATGCTCCAACTGAAAAATGGGCAGAGGGCCCAAATAGACATTTTTCCAAAGAAAATGTATGGATGGCAGACAGGTATATGAAAAGATGCTCAACATCACTGGTCATCAGAGAAATGCAAATCAAAACCAAATGAGACATCATCTTAAACCTATCAGAATGATTAAAATTAAAAAGATAAGAAACAAGTGTTGTCCAGGATGTGGAGTAAAAAGGAACTCTTGGGCACTGTCGGTGAGAATGTAAATTGGTACAGCTACTGTGAAAAACCATACTGAGGTTCTTCAAAAAATTAGAAGTAGAATTATCATATCACACAGCAATCCCACTAGTGGGTATTTATTCAAAGAAAACCAAAACAGTAATTCAAAAAGATATATACACTTTGAATCAAAAGTACAATGGGATACCACTGCACACCTGTCAGAATGCCCTTTACACTGTCGGTGGGGATGCAAACTGGTGTAGCCATGCTGGAAAACAGGATGAAAACTCCTCAAAAAGTTGAAAATAGAACTACTCTATGATCTGGCAGCCATACTACTAGGTATTTATCTGAAGAATACAAAAATACTAATTCAAAGGGATACAGACACCCCGATGTTTACAGAAACATTATCTACAATAGCCAAATTATGGAAACACCTCAAATGTTCACTATGAATGGATAAAGAAGATATGGTATATATATATATGCAATGAGATATTACTCAGCCATAAAAAAGAATGAACTCTTAACCATTAGCAATGACATGAATGGAGCTAGAGTTTTATGCGAAGTGAAGTAAATCAGAGAAGGACAAATATCATATGATTTCACTCATATGTGGAATTTAAGAAACAAACCAAAGAGCAAAGAGGGAGAGGCAAACAAAGAAACAGACTCTTAACCATGGAGAATAAACTGATGGTTACCAGAGGTGTGGTGAATGGAGGGATGGGTTAAATAGGTGGTGGGGTTTAAGGAGTACAGTTGTTATGATGAGCACTAGGTGTTGCATGTAAGTGTTGAAGCACTAAATTGTACAGTTGAAATTAATATTACACTGTAGGTCAACTAACTGAAATTCAAATAAAAACTTAAAAAAATTAAATAAAACAAAAACGTTATATGACCCTGATGTTTTATTCCAGCATTATTTACAATAGCCCAGATATGGAAGCAACTTAAGTGTTCACTGATAAATAGATAGAGAAGATGTGAGGTGTACACACACACACACACACACACACACACAGGAATATTATGCAGCAATAACAAAAGATGAGATCGTGCTATTTGCAACAGCATGGATGGACCTAGAAAGTATTATGCTAATAATAAATAATTCAGACTGAGAAAGACAAATACCATATTATTTCACTCATATGTGGAATCTTAAAAGAAAAAAGGAATAAAGGAACTGGTGGTTGCCAGAGGGGAGGGGGGTTGAGGGGTAAGAAAAAAATGGAATAAAAGGCACAGCATAGGAAATATAGTCAGTGATGTCGTAATAGTGCTATGTGGTGACAGATGGCAGCTGTACTTGTGGAGAGCACGGCATAACACAGAGAAGCTCAATCACGTGCTATACCCAAGACTAATGTAACATTTGTGTCAACTATACTCCAATACTCTTCTCCAAAACCCATGAGGCCATGGCCAATGAGTGCTAGGGTAATTACTATTACCTCCATTAATTTTGCAAAAAAGTATGCAAATGTAACATTATATTAGAAAAGAATCAGAAAGAAAATTTGCTCATTTACCTCAGTAATATTTGGGGGCATTGGTTATTACTCAGAACACAATAAGACTCAGTTTTTAACAATAGTGGAGGCCACCTCATAGCCAGTAACTTACTTTGTAAAGCAGTGTGCTGCAGTGATGAGCCATGTATTACTGATCAAGGTGGCCCCACACTGATGTAGGCTATTACGCTGAAGGGAAGCTTGCCAAGGCCAGGCAGCCTTGGCTGCAATGTCTCCAGACATTATTCTGTTAGCTATTAATGGAACAACTCGTTTACCACAACCTGTAAGAGTAAGATCATTACGTTATAAGAAATGTCTCTATAGTCTTTGGTTCAGAGTACCTAACAGAGAACTCTAACGTACTATTGACATTTATCATTATATAAACATATATAATATTAATATCTATCCTTTATGTTTCCTGATTTGTTGATGTTTTGCTCATCCCCTTATTTACAGATGTGGATATATATTGCCTATTAAACATATGCTAAACTACAAAGGGTAGACATATCACAAAGTATGTATCCTGAGGTCTTACGGTGTCCATTGTCTAGATGTCCTGGGAGCGCCGACTAAGACTATTGCTTCCCAGTTTCAGATGATCCAATGTGTTACTTTGTTATGAAATCTTCACCAGAACACCTCAGACAAGTAATTGCCCATTTGTTGGAACTCCTTCTCCCATATATTTTTCTGTATGACTAGTTCCTAAGGTGTTCATGGGTTAATGTATAATGACCAGTTTCTCATTCTTCAGTGCCCGGAGCCGCCCAGTCTCACAGGGTGACAGAGTCACCGTGGGGAAGATGGCAGCAGAAGCACAGCTCCTGCCTCACAGGAAAACTCACTGACTTCCATAAGTCTCAGTGAGAACGTAGCAATTGAAGCAGAGCTCCTGCCACCGTAAAATAACCCCACGAGGCCTGACGTGGTCACAGAGAGGAAAGGGCAGTCTGGGCCTTGCTCCTACAGATGGTGTGAAATTGGAATCTCCTCTTTCTACTGATTGGTCTTTACCCTAAAAGTAAAGCACAATATTGACAGGGCCTCAGGGTGTTCTAAACTAAACTGAAACCCCCTGTAGTCTTCAGATCTATTCGAGAGTGTACTTTTTGCACTTTGCCTTTAAATCTCCGGTGGATCTGTGGGGAGACTGTTGAGGCTTTTGGATGGTCAAATGAATGGTTAAATATAAAAATAATAAGGTATTAGTAAGAGTATTTCCTGCATACAGAGGATCTATAAATAAAGTCCTCCATGATGCTTACGCACCCAGTCCCTAAGAAAAGGCTTGCACAAGCGTTTTTACTTTTGCAAAATAAGTTACACTTCTCTTTAGGATGATTAATATCTCAGACGAACTGACTCCTGGCTGGTTTGTTAATAACTTAGCTTAAACTACAACTTTGTATGTAACTAACTCACCTAAGCCTTTTAATTACTTTGTTATTTCCTTTCTTTTCTGTAAGACGTGCTTAAAATGCACTACATGATTAATCTACTCTTTATTGCCTGGAAAAAAGATGTAAGAAATTATTAAAACCCTTACTTATCAAACCTATCCCCATTTTGGTTGAGGGATGTGCCATAAATTGTAGACATGTACACCTACAAAAATATTTTTCATTGATCAATGCACTGTATTCTCTAAAATCATCTACTGTAAAAGAGTTTTCCTTTTAATCTATAATTTGTTGCCTATAAATAAAGACATGGAAAGCTGGCAAGACAGAGATGTCTGGCTGTGGGTGATCGAAAAGGAATCTTTGGGGCTCTCTCTTCATTTGTTCGCTGATGCCGTCCTTCCTTCGGGGACTCCTGGTTCAGCCGGAGCTAGACTCCAACACTTCAGGATGGACAATTCCATGTTTCCACATAAACATCCCATTCACTATTGGGGAGGGGATAAATATGTACTGTATTATGTGCTTCAGATCAGAGATTACTTTGCTGCTTAGGGTTTCTAAGAATCAAGCCTGGTACAAACACGGTGCTAATAAAGAAAATATTGGAGACTCAATTCTTGCTCCAACTAATTGGGTGTCAAAAAAGAAAACTCATTTTACTGATATTGACTACACTGCATTGTGGCCAGTCATTTTAGAAATCTCCACCACTCTGCCATTACCCTGGTTTAGACTACCATTTTCTCATCTGGAGGACTGCAGTACTTTTAGCTCGTCACACTACTTCTGGTCCAGCTCTTCTAATTTATTCTCTATTCTGAAAACTAAGTATCTTTCTTATATGTGTAAACCCTTTAGTGACTTCTCATTGCCCTTCAAATAAAGTCAAAATGTTTCACATGGTTCTGGTCCTTGATCACTATTAATCATACCCATTTCCCATGTTCACCAACCAACATTCTATGTTCCAGTTACACTGACATTTTTTCAGTTATAAGACATGACCATGTTCTTGCATTTTTGAAGATATTTTTACATACTACTGCCCCTGTCTGGGACATTTATTCCACTTACCATTTGATTCATGGCCTCCAATCTCTCCTGTCTCAGGGATCATTTTCTGACCCTACAAGACCAGCTTAACCTGACTCTGTGATTGACTGTCAATCACATTGTGCACTTTTTCTATTGTAGCATTTTAACATATCCTGATTTATTTATGCCTTCCCCTACCTCCAAACTCTTAATTTTAACATATCCTGATTTATTTATGCCTTCCCCTACCTCCAAACTCTTAATTTTAGAGGGAAGATCATGTCTTATTCACAGTGATATTCACTTCCTGGCACTTGGTAGATGTGAAAAAGGTACTCATTGAATGAATGAATGAATGAATGAATAGAAATATATAGAGTGTTTACAAGACACAGAGGCAAATGCATGACTACCTTTGCTCAAATTCATCACCACTTTGATAAATTTTTTCAAAATTTAGGGCACAGTAATATGAAGTGAGTGGATGGAGCTGCTGTCAACCATGCAAATGAATGTATTAAGCAAATGTTATAGCTCAGTCACAGACAATAGGGTCTGTTTTCTCCCCATTTATTGCTTTCTTGTGATTTTATTTCTCAGGAGAAAGAACATTTCATAGAATTTCTAAAATTAGAAAAGCAAGCCTATTTATTCCAAGACAGAAATTCATAATATCTTTAAATTACCCCCAAATTGCCACCATGTAAAATGTTTTTCTTGAACATGATGAAAAAGATCAGTTTCAGAGTTAGAAAAACGTCAGTTGTTACTCTCTTCCAAAGAAAATGTGTGAAATGGATCGGAAATTATGAGCTAATACTTGAAGATATTTCCCTTTATGATGTGGAAATTGAATTTGTTTTTATAAGTTAACTAGACTTACATGCCTGGACAGTTAGCTTCCCTGTTGATGAGCTCATTGCTGAAAAACAAAACAGAATATAGAACGATAATGTGATACTCTCTTAGTTGGTCCTTCAGAAGATATCGAGTATATATGGACTCTAGACAATTGAGCATATAATCAGGAGAATGGAAATCCAATAAAGAAGATATGTATACAATTTTTATAGAGATTCATAGGCAACCTCTAAATAGGTGGAAAAATCCTCAAGCACTAGGGTGATTAAGACACAAAGTTATGATTAAACCACAAATAGTTTGCATTAATGCAGAATAGTGATTGCCTAATGTTGCAGGATATAACCTTTTGGATTTCACTTCAGGAGACAGGAAATGGGGAAAGAGGAAGCAAGTAGATGGGGTCTCTGGGCTCAAACCCAGCCCCAGTCAGAACAGCTCTGCTTTTATCTCTTCTGTTGAAGAATTCACAGAGCCTTTTTATAGTCAAAGGATTAAAGAATGAAAAAAGTCCTTGAAACCACCCACAGAAATTATACTTAAAATACCTGTAGAACACAATTACTAAATAATCAAAATGATTTTTCTGAAGAATAAACTATTATGTATTCTTATCCAACATCTGCTGAATATTGGTAAAGACCAGTTATTAGATAGACTCTAAAATTAAATTCTCTCAATTTCCAACAAAGTTAAGGGCACATGAATATTTCAACTTAAACCAATGGACGGTTATTTTTAAGATAAAAAGTCTTACTGAGCAGAATGAGGTCAAACTGTTTTACTTATTTCAACCAGTGCCATGTTTCTTTGACTCATACTCTCTGTCTCTAACTTTACATTGTACAAAATAAGAATATTTCTTTCTACTCACCTTCTATAAATCCAACTTGGCAAACCAGTAATGATGACTTCTGTGAAGTGGGAATTTTGAAAATATCCAGTTCAAGAATACCCTTTACATTCATGCCCAAGTTATTCTATGGTAAAGAATCAATTGCTTAGGACAGAATCTCAGTATTTACTCTATGGAAGAACTCAATTTTCTGTCAAATGTAGTTTTAAAGTAGGTAAATTTCTTGTTTCATTTAAAAAAAATAATTTAGATGCCCCCAGCTTTGCTTTCAGTGGGAGAAGGAAAGTAAATGGGAACTAGGGTAATCCAGGGAGAGAAACGAAACGACAGAGACTTTGGACACAGGAACAAACTGAGGGACTTGGAGGGAGGGGGGTGGAGGGATGGGAGAGCCGGGTGGTGGCTACTGGGGGCACCTATTGCGTGGAGCACTGGGTGTGGGGAATGGGGAATGAATCTTGGAACACT